>PVJA010047016.1:0-14849 GCA_004027025.1 Myocastor coypus
GAAAAAAAAAAAAAAAAAAAAAAAAAAAACTAGAGAAATGTTAGAGAGCATTTCATAATAGTGTCCTGCAAACCCAGCACTTGTTTGGCAGTCTTGTAACATTCTACCAGTGCACACTGAGGATTGAACCCAGGGTCTTTGCACTGATCTCCATTCCCAGCACTTTCTGATTTTGAGACACTAACTCAACAGACTGGCCAGGCTAGGCTCAAACTTGTGAGCCTCCTGCCTCAGCCTCCCAAAGGCCCAGGATTGTAGATATGAACCACCATGCCAGGCTCTTGGGAACTTGCTTTCTCTCATTTCTATGTCTACTAGATCATTCATAATATAAACAAAAATACAAGCTTCAATTCATTTTCAAATTATCAAAATTTATTGACTCAAAGTAAACAGACTTTAATTTTATATAAAGTATGAAGCAAAAGTGATGTGTACTTAAATGAGACTTCAGAGGTATGATTATAAAATAATGAGACTAATTCTATGGAAACTTTATAAGAATTACTTATTTTATTTTGCTTAATTAGATTTGAAAGATTTATAATGTTTATATGTTACCTCAAATATGTGAATTTATGTGAATTTACTTTCTTTCCCTCTCTTACAGGAAAATCTATGTGCAAGAGTAAGTACTTTTTTTCACTGAACCTTTGTAATTGTACATAATTGTGGGATACAATTTGGTAGCTTTATACATGGGTTAATTATATACTGATTAAATCAGAGATATCCCAGGCAGCGGTTATGCTAAATGCTTTTTAAATATAATGAAAATCAAACACAAAAATCTTTTTTTTTTTGGTTTTTTTTTTTGTCTTTTTGAGACAGGGTCTTGTTATGCAGTTCAGGCTGGCTTTGAGCTCACTTTTTGTAGCCCAGGCTGTCTCGAACTCGCACAGATCCTCCTGCCTCAGCCTCCCAAGTGCTGGGATTACAGGCGTGCGCCACCACGCCCGGCTTCAAATACAAAAATCTTGGAAGAAAAGCTACTGAAATAACTGTCCAAATCAGAATTTTAGCTATATGTAATCAAATGTATTTCCTTTAATAAGTCAAGTTTGTATATGTACTTTGCCCATTCTTGATACATCTGATTTCATATTGTTTTATCATCAATTTGTCTGAAATGCTCTTATGTACTAAATTATCACATATGCCTTACTACACAGATCAGACTTATAGCAATTCTCCTGTTTTCAGCCTCCCAAGCACTGGGATTATAGGCACGTGCCACCATGCCCAGTCTGAATTGCAGTCTCTCTGCCTCATCAGGTGCTTTAGTCCACTGAGCTATCTGGCCAGCCCCATGTTTTATTTTTTAAAGATATTAAAAAATAGTAAATAAAATAGTAGAAATTATACAGAATTTCACTAAACAAAATAATAAGGAATTCAACAATTGTTGTTATATTGCATAATGTTGTCTTCAAATTAGTTGTTCAGATTACCAAATGCAAGCCTGTAAAATTGGTTTTAAGAAAACTTATAAGCAATTAAAAAGAAGAAAATAAACCTAAGCATTAGCTGCCGCTTTCAATGGAAGAGCAGAAATCAGTAGTGCAGCTATCCAAGCTATTCTATACATATACATAGATAGAGATTTTCTCTTTCTTTTTCTCTTTCTCTTTCCTTCTTTTCCTCACCCCAGTTGTTCTTTCCTTTTGAACAGATGCTTTCTCTCTCACAGTATTTACTGTACCTTTCAGACTGTATTTTTTCTCTCAGGTTCTTACATAAGCAAGACAGTATGATGTTTGCAGGTGTGGATCTGATTTATTTCACTTACAAGTATGGTCTCTAGCTGCATCCATTTACCTATAAAAGCCCTGATTTTATCTTTTCATAGCTGAGTAATACTCCATTGTACAAAAGTACCACCTGTTTTCTATCCATTCCTCAGCTGATGAGCATTTCGGTTGCTTCCAAGATTTAGCTATGGCAACTTGAGCTGTTATAAATATGGGTGCACATATATTGTTATATTTTGTTTTTTGGAAAAATACCCAGGAGGTGAATAGTTGAATAGGATCTCTGATCTGGCTTTTTGAGGAATGTCCATACTAATTTCCATAATGGTTTCACCAGGTTACACTTCCACAAACAGTGCTGAAGGGTTCTTTTTTCTGCACGACCTCTCCAGAATTTGTTAGTGGTTGACTTCTTGATGACAGCCTCCTCTGTGGGATGAGATGGGATCTCACTGTTGTTTTAATTTTCATTTCTTGAATGACCAGTTATGTTGAACTTTTTTTCATATATTTATTTGCCAGTTGTATGTCTTCTTCTAAGAGTATATATTTGTTTCAGATACTTTACTACACATTTTACTTTTAAATTTTACTGATTCTAAGAAGAAAGAAATAACAATGAGACAGTTTCAAAACACATTAGTAGGACAGCCATGATAATTAATACAATGCAGGGCCCAGCAGGATGGCTCAATGGTCTAAAGTGCCTGCTTAGGAAAGCTTAGGCGGCTGCAGGGATTGCGGGTCGACCCCGGGCACCACGTGCTGCACCAGCCCTGCCCTCAGGGCAGGCTGAGCCAGCCATAAAAATAAATAAATAAATAAATAAATAAATAAATAAATAAATAAATAAACAAAAGTTCTGAAACAAGAAAAAAATAAAATAAAATAAATTCTTAAACAAATTAATACAATGCATATTGTTGTCTTCATAGTAGTTGTTCAGAATGCAGACATGATAAATTTTTTAAACACTGTTAGCACCAATATTTCTTTTCATTGAACTAAGACAAAATAGTTGTATACATAGTCCAATAGTCCATAAAGTAGTGGGTTATCACCATAACTGCCAATATTGGAAGCTGTTGACTTGAGTCTTTTACAGCTCAGCATATTAATATAGCTTTACTTTTTATACTTTATGGTTAAACTTTCATGCTGGATGGCTAAGACCAAGTTAAAGCAAGACTAATATAACAAAAAAATATAACTTTTATATCTTACAAGGTCAGCCAAATCCCCTCAGGATTTACCCTGAAACAGAATTCTAATAATTTAATCAACTCACAAGAGCTGCTAATTATACATACCTTCAGCAATTTTTGTGTGTCCAGAGCAATTCTTCCTAAAGCCAATCTCAGTCTTTAAAAACATCTCAGACTAAAAAAAAAAAAGAAATTAAAAAAAAAATTTAAAAAGCCGGGCGTGGTGGTGCACGCCTGTAATCCCAGCACTGGGGAGGCTGAGGCAGGAGGATCGGTGTGAGTTCGAGACCAGCCTGGGCTACAAAAGTGAGCTCAAGGCCAGCCTGAACTGCATACTGAGACCCTGTCTCAAAAAGACAAAAAAAAAAAGAAAAGAAATTAAAAAAACATCTCAGACTGGGCTGGGAAGAGAGCTCAGCAGTCTGAGTGCCTGCATGTCAAATACCTGGACTCTGGTTTGATTCCTGGTAACACATGCTGTGCCAGCCCAGTGTGCCTTGCCAGCCACTGAAACCAGGCGTGGCAGCACATGCCTGTAATCCCAGTGCTGGGGAGGCTGAGATAGGTGGATAACTGTGAGTTCCATAGCGAGACCTTGTATCAAAAACAAAAATCACTGGGTCAATCAATCTCACACTAATGCCATCCTTTTTTAAATGTTAGAAGACAATAAAAAAAGAAAAGCTTTTTTTGCACTGTAGAAAAGTACTGCATTTCATCTATTTTGGATTCTTGTATGATTTATGGAGAAAAAATCATAGCTACATATGGAACAGAAATAATATATTATGATAAAACAGGAAGTTATTTTATAAAAGCATACATACACATACTCTGGAAAATGTCCAGTTTTCTAGAAGTAACACATGTCTAGCCTGCTTAATACTGAAAGAATGACATTGACCTAAATTTAAACTCAAATTTCCTGAAACATTAAAAAGCACATTTGACTCACCATGATCAACAGCTGCCTAGGTGCTGAGTTTTTATCTGCCTGTGTGCATGCGCATGCATTTTAAACTCCTGAGAGTTGACAGCAAGGGCTATAAAATTTACAAATGGAAAACCTAAATGCCTGGCATACATACTTCAGTGCAGCCTATGTGCAAGGACAGAATTTCAAACTGAAAGGCAGGAATCAGGCGTCATCTCGGAGACCAAGACTGAGAAGTGGATTCTGCAGAAGCCAGATGGGTGCCCACTTTATAAGCGTTGTTTTTATTTTTAGAAAGAAAAAAATTATCCAATGAGACAATCTGATGTGGCTCAATGTATTTTAAAGTTGTGACTTCCAATTCTGAGGTGCTTGGATTTGCACTGCGAAGCTGCCTTTTGGTCTCTTCACAGGCCGGAGCCCCTGGCTTCCCTTAGTAAGAGTGGATAGGCAGGGCCTCACCCTAGAGCCTACATCCCGGCACTGCGCAGAGGGCTGGAGCTTCGCAGAGCTGCTGGAGAGAAAGAACCTCACAGTCACAAGTTCTGCTTAGGTTTCCTTGCCTTATCTTTATAACTGATAAACAAGGTAGCACGGAGACAGAGATGCTAAGCAGGAGATGGAAGTGCTTTTCTTGGTGCGGTCAGATACGCAGGTCCCGGCTGCTTCTACAGAGATGTCCAGTGCCCTGTGCATTGTGTGGAATCCCTCTTTCCAATGGTCCCTGCCTGTGCAGTCAGGGCAACTGCCCACTGTGCCTGCTGTGGCCACATACCAAGAGCTGGGAGAGGGAGGGCAGTTACAGTGTGCGGCCAGCTGAAAGTCAAAGCAGATGACCAGGAGACCCCTGGCCTCTGGTCAATACAGACACCGCTGCTCCTCCGGGTGGTAGGCAGGTCCAGCGCGGGTGGCCCTCAGTTGGAGGGGAGGGGCGCGGGGAGCCAGCATCAGGCAGGAATGGAGTTCGGAGAGGCAGGTTCCAAATGACATCCAAAACTGCTCACAGCAATTGCTTGCAGCAAGTGCAAATTGTTCATTTTTTCCCCACGGTCTATTTTGAAAAAGATCAAGTCAATGATATTTGTAGTATCTAAGATGTTTGCTTTGAATTATAATCTTATACAACATGAAAGACAGTAGCATTGAAGTGACAAGATTCCTAGAATCTGTCACTGAAGGGACCCCTAGTAAACCATCATCCAGGGCCCACGTTCTAAATGGAGGGGGGGAAATGCTTATTCTCAATTTAGAAGCTTCCAGAAATCCAACATTTTATTGTCTTCTTGCTTTCATTCTTTTCTATATAGACCCCTGTGTGACACCCTTGAGTTTCCAGGTCGCTATTCATGATAAAGGGACTTGGGTTACTTTCTCTCCTCCTTGGATTTTTAATATTCTCAAAATACAAAAAAAATGACAGGAGGGTGACCAGGAGCCATGTCCCCAGCATAGACCCTGTCATGCTGTCGCATTGTGACATCTCTTATCACCCAGAGAGCTGTTGCACACACACACACACACACACACACACACACACACACACACACACATCCCGCCTGAGTGTCCATTTGCTACTCCATCCATCAGTTCATCATGAATGTGTTTCCATGTCAACAAATATAACTCCGCGTTGTTCTATAGCTGCACAATATTCTCACAGATGTACTCCATAATTCACCACTCTACCAGCCCATTCCTGACAGCTGGGTTGTGTCTGCCTTGCAAACATTGGGACCGTGTACATTTGTGTAAGTATTTTTTTTTTACAATAATCTGATTATTTCCTTTGGAAAGACTGCTGGATTAAAAGGCTTTTGATGACTTTTTCAGAAATTTTCAAAAAACATAGCTAATTTCTATTCTCATTATTCGCATGGAGCTGTCCCTCCACTACCTGTCAACCCTGGGTGCGGCTAATGCTTGTATCTTTTTTGCTGTTGCAACACAGCAACAAAGTGAAATTCTGGTTTAATTTGCATGAGTAACCAACTTGAACGTTTTAATGAGCATTTAACTGTAATTCACTGCTAGTGCATGATCTTTTTAAATGATTGTTCACTTTTATTGATGCTCATTTTCTAACAGATTGATAATGTCTCTCATAAGCAAATATTAACCCCTGTACAACTTATGTACTACAAATACATTTTCCATCTCATTAGCTTTCTCTCAGCCTAGTTCATGGCTGTTTCAGGTTTTGTTACTATTTGTCAAGTATTAAAGAACTAAATTTTTAATAGATTTATGCATTTTGATTTTGTGTTTTCATCATCCTTTCAAAATTAGGATCTAAAATGTAATTCATGTTTTCTTTAAGTTCTTATACAGTTGTTCTTTTCTCTTTTGCTTTTCCCCTCCCTCCCTCTCTCCCTTCTTCCTTCTCTCCTTCCCACCTTCCCTTTGTCTCTGCCACTATCTCTTTCTCTGCTGGGAACCGCACCCAGTCTTGTGCATGCCAAGCATGGCTATTATTGAACTATACTCCAGCCCAGATGGATTCATTTTTAACAATTAAATATTTGTGGTAGAAATTATTTCAGTGTAAAAAGTGATGCAAGAATGCATTTTTATTTTTTGCATACAGTAGTCCTTAGCTGTTTTATGGTTCAACTTTCACAGACTCACTCTTTCATGGTTTTTCAAAAAATATTAATCTAAAATCATTTATTGCAGATTTTTTTACTCTAACATGGGACTTTGCAGTAACATACTGTATATGTATGTTGTTAAAATTACATAGGTTTACAAGTTTAGAAAATGGTTAAGAACATTAGAAGTATTTTATAAAATGTGGGAAAGGTTTATAAGAGTGTGGGAAGCATTTACAAAGCCTTTATATATTTTTTAATATATATATTAAAATAAATGTCACTCGTTTGCTGATTTTCACTTATCATGGGGGTGTCTGGAACATAGCCTCCATGATAAGTGAGGGACCACTGTAATGCTAGCTATCACAATCTTCATACTGAATAATAGTTCACCCACTGAATAGGATACTTAGTTTCCATATTTATGTCCTTCTTGGTTTTCCTTTTTTCTGATCATTTTTCCAAGTATATGAACCAGAATGGCTTTTATTTTTCTAGCTTTAAAATATATTTTTTACATTAGGTATGACTAGTCTCAGTCAGTACTTTACTTTTTTTGAGTTTTCCTGAGAATTCCTATTTTTTCCATTAAAAGACTTTTTGAAAATTATATATATATATATATATATATATATATATATATATATATATCCTTATCTTAGATGCTTTTCTTGTTGCTGAGACAAAATACTTGACACCCAAGGTAAAATCAAGAAAGGCCTTTCTAGCTCCCAGTGTATACAGGTTTCAGCTCATAGCTGATTGACTCCAAGGCAGGGTGACACGGCAGAGGGGAATCACAGGGGAGAGACCGCTTGTGGCAGGCATTAGACAGCAAAAACAGCAAGCAGAAAGCGACAACACAAGGCCTCTTTCTGTTCCTTATAACTTATCCCAGCTACCTGCCCTTGGGATGGGCCGTGCTCACAACCACAGTGAGGCACTCTTAAGCCCACCCCAGAACAGCACCAAACCAATCAGTGAACCAAATACACACTCTTCATCCCAGAATCCCACACTCTGGATCCAGCCACCTCTGAAGAACCCTACCTATGGCCACTGTTATGATTTATGTCTAGTTGTCCCCCCAAAGCCTCATGGAGTCATTGGGCAGGGACTTCTAGAGTTTGAGACTTGATCCATGATCCCTGGGATTATAGGTTTTAGTGCTGATGGGATTATGGGTGGAAGTACTTCTGGGATTATGGGTGTAGCCTAGGGCGGGAGCTAAGGCGGAGAGCCTGAATGTAATATAAAGAGAGACAGACTCGAGCTGGTGCTGCTGCTCTGCTGCCCTGTTTGGTTGGCTGCCTCTGCCACCATTTTGCTGCTGTTCTGCCGCCTTGAACTGGATGCTCTCTACCCTGCTCCACTCAGCCTTGGGCCAACCGAATATGGACTGAAACCTTCACAGACTGTGAGCTAAATAAACCTTTCCTCGGGGCTGGGGAGATAGCTCCATGGCACAAGTACCTGCTTGGCAAGTGCAAGGTGGTGAGTTCAAACCCCAGTCCCGCCAAAATAAATAAATAAATAAATAAATAAAATAAAATAAACCTTTCCTTCCTTCATCTTGAGTGTCAGGTATTTGTCCCAGAAACAAGCAAAAAGTAACTAAGACAGCCACACAAGGCTTTGAAGGGACATCTAGACATAAGCTCTTTGAGTTTACAACACAATAAATTCTATGATGCTTGCTATGAAAAATGACAATATGTTCCTTTCCTAGCTGCCCTAGCTACTCCACAGCAGAACACATTATTTTCCCGTCTTTTAGTTCATTATTTTGGCATTATTTCCATACTCTAAAAACAAATTTGATTTCCTTCTTAGATATGGACTTTTCCCTTTGGTAGACAAAAATTTCTCTCTGTGCCCTAACAATCTCTCACTCTCCCTCCCCGCCACCATTCCAACTTCTCTATCTACATTACATCATAATTTGGTTATGAACAATACACAATTGAATTACTACATTCTATCTGAGTAAATTTCAGAGTTGAACCTTAGCATAAATGCATTACTTGTTCTTCTGGGAGTTAATAATTGTCAGTTGTTCTCTTCTACTTCCGCTTCCTTATTTCTTAGTTTCTTTGCACTAATTATTAATATGAAACACGTGGTCAGTTAATTAAATCATTTGCCCACACAGCAGGAAGCTTTGTGTTTGCTCTCAGTTCCATCTTACCAGAAGTCGAGCAACTTGAGACCTGCGGGGGGCACTGGACTGAGGGGTCCTTTCAGAGCTCCCCTCCTCCCTCCTAGAGCTTTCCTTTTCCCTCTCAACTGGTGCCCCTTGTTTAGGTGGGGTGTGTCCTTTAACAGCTTCCTTTATCTCTGAAAGGATGAATCTAAAGTACATTTTTAAGCACTTTTATACCCCAAATGCCTTTATTTTATGATTACAATTGATTAATAGTTTGAGTAGGAACAGAGTTCTACATGGAAAATTACCTATCATCAGAATTTAAAGGAAACAGTTTTCTAGCTTTTAAGGTTGAGAGCGACCTGAAGTCCCTTCTGATTGCTCAGCCCTCACTGATGACACTGCAAGGCCACAAGATCCTCTTTTCGTGCCCAGAACTCTCAGCCTTAGGGGTTGAAAATGTGGCTCTACTTTCCCCTTTCTCCTGATATTTAACGTGCTCTCGGAACCTGCTCACTCGTGTGCTTTCCTTACATTATTTTATTATTTCCTCCTCCCATTTGTTTATTGCTTTCTGGAAATCCTGTTGTTAGATATGGACTTTCTAGACTATTTCTCTACTTCCTTTAGGTTTTTCTTTTATTTTTTATCCATTTGTAATTTCACTTCTGCTTGGAAAGTTTCTAAACATTTTCTCTGACACATGTATGAGGTTTTTGTTTTTTTTCCCCCTTGCTGTTATCTTTTTAACTTTCAGCAGTTCTTCCGTATTCCCACGAAGAAGTTGCTTCATTTTTATAGCACTCTAAAACGTTTCTTTCTGTGTGTATGTAGTACTGGGGATCGAACTCACAACCTTGACCTTGCCAGGAAGGTGCTTATGCCAGTGAGTTATCTCCCCAGCCCTCTGAGAATGTTCTTGAACAGGTTTCTGACTAATCATTCTTCCCCTCTTCACCCACACCCAGTGACTCCAATTAACATAGCCTTGGGAGCATTCAATATCTCCTGCCCATGTTACTGATGCTCACCACTCCCCTGCCTCAGCTCTCATTCATTCATCTTCTAAAAGTTGTTAATAGTTCCAAATTTCACAGTTATAATTTACTTATGACAAATGGTATTTGTTATTTGTGTAGTAATATATAGCTTCCTTTGAAGTAGAAAGAAATAAATTGAAAGAAAGATCAGTAACAGTACAGCTGCCTGTGGCTACTTTAAAATATTAAATTTAGGATATTTGTGGTCACAAAGAGCAGGAGAAAAATTCAAGCAATGTAGTCCATAGTTACATGATCATTTTTCCTTTTCTGTTTCCAATTAAGAAATATATATTATACAATATATTACATATTACACTATATGATATATTAATATAGAGATACATACATGTCATTAATGTTTTCATCATGCAACACTTTTCTTATATTTGATGTGAAGTTTTTTGTACCAAAACTTGTTGTGGTTTAAACAAAATCATTCATGTGTATTTGACTTTGTAAAGTTTCTATCATCATTCATAATGAGATTATGTAGGTATTTTCTAATTTGAGATTATATAGGTATTTATGACACTAAATATTTGCCAAAGCATTTTTGATAAGGCAGACTAAGAGGAAATATAGTTACAAATGAAAAAACCAACTTAATTTTGAGCCAGATACCCATGGGAATTGTTACACATTTGACTACTTACTGAGGAGCAGGCAGCTGATACAGGACTCACCTCCCTCGCGTGGTTATCAGAACTTCATCTTCCTGGGTGGGATTAGATGGGTGAGTTCGTGACCTCCAGTGCCTGGAGTGCCATTATCTCGGAGTACATCCTCTATCTTCTCCACCACATTGCGTGCCTGTCAGAGGAACATATCAGAGCATCGCTGCTCAGCACACGGGCGACCATGCCACGTATATGTCTGAAGACAGAAGTGCCCTAGGATTTCTTATTTTTTAGAAAGACATATTGGAGATTGCACCTTTGGTTCTTTTAAAAATAACAATGGTCATGTAATTGGTGTTGTCTCAGTTATTTTTCTCTCTTTTTCTCTCATTGCTGGGACAAATGCCCAATGTCCAAAATGAAGGAAGGAAAAGAGTTTATGTGTGTATGCACATAGTTCTATATTTATATCTATAGCAATACATATAGATAGATAGGAATGATACATCATTCTAGTAAATCATTTTACTAAAGTGGGATTTTCTTTGATTGAAATATCTGATTAGATTTTGATGCTCTTTTCAGTTATTGCTTATTTTTAAATATTTTTTATTTTTATTTTTCGTGGGACCAGGGTTTGAACTCATGATCTTGCACTTGCCAGGCAGACAGTTGTGCCCTGGAGCTATCTCCCCAGTCTGATTTCTTATTTTTTTAATGGTACCAGAGTTTGAACTCAGCACCTTGTGCGTAACCGATATGGTGCTCAGCTATCTTCCCAGCCCCTGTTTTCAGTGATCTCTGGAAGATTAAATAAATGATTGTTGGATAGAGAAAAACTTCTGGCCATAATGATAAAGACAATATAATTTCCCCTAATCAAAATATATTCTATCTCCCTGACTTGTTTTTTATTTAAGGGAATTATTTCTTTTGGGAAGTGTATAAACTGCTATAATATTGAACATTGTCTGCTTAGGTAAAGAGGGAGTTATTGTCCTTCACATTTTAAGATGTTGTAACTGATATACCATCCAAAATGTTTTTAGTTATTCTTTAGTACTCATAATCAATTTACATTTTTCACAAACTGCAATTAGTTTTCTTGAAAGCCAACATCAATTTCTCTCCTTGTGCCCCCTCTGACTCTTGGTCTGTCTCTGCCTCTCTCTGTCTCTCTGTTTCCCGCTCCTCCCCGCTCCCTTCTCTCTTTGCCTCTCCCTTATCCTCTGTCATTATTTCCTTCTTCCCTACATAGACGTGGGACACAAGAGTAGAAAATATAAAATAACACATATGAAAGCAAGTTTTTCTCCCTTACAAATCTCTAATATTTATTCTGGTTTTCCCCTAAAAAAAACGTGCCTTTTTGTTTTGCTTCAGTCTGTGTCTGTTATGCCACTATAATTTTCTCAGCATGTGAATAAGTTTCCTCTGTCACTTATTGAACCATTGTGAAATTTTAGGGAAACAAAGTTCATTATCAAGTAGAAACAGATGGAAAATCTGAGAATGCTGTCATTCTTAGCCTGCAGCCATGCTTCTAGAGAACATGGAGATCCCATCACAGGGCAGGGACAGAGACTCCCCAGAAACTGTAACTAGGGAGACATGCTGGCCCTTGACAGTGGTGTCACAATGAGAATCAAAGGGGGGGGGGAACAGGTGTGTGCGTGTGCATGCTCGCGCCCATGTCTCTGCACGTGTGTGTACGTCGGAACGAGATAAAGTTCCGTAGTTCCTTAGTTATTAATGAAAGAGTTCGACTAAATGGTGTTAAGATGTCTCCAAACTCTTCGTAAATGATCCAACTTTTCTAATGTATCTGTTTAGCGTTGTTTTATCTTTTTTGCTATTCAAATTGCATGTCAAATTTTAAAAAATAAATTAATAAATAAAATAAAATAAAATAACACTGTCTGTTTCCTACCATCCCTGCTGGCATATGGAGGTTCAGCTATCAGTGCTGAGGCTGAAGGCGCAGTGGCAGCGGCTAGAGGATCGCTGGGCTGCACCTGTGGCGCTTGCCCCCTGAGTTGTGTGGCTCTGTCCTCACCCCGTGAGCCCCACACCTCAGGTCTTGTATGTCAGTAGAAGACCTGCTGGCGGGGAATTTCCCATGGAAGTCACTGCGTGACACAATGACTAGGGTAATAATGAGAATAAGAATAATTAGGAAATCGTTTGATTTACCACAGACCTCTCTGGAGGACGTGGTAGAAACTCTGGAACATTGTAACTGCAACTCTGCCCCCTAGTGGAAGAGAGCCGGCAATGTTTTCTACACAGCATACTTTCGCTTTTCACTCGTTTAGATTTTTAAATTCCGTGTTTATTTTCCTCACTAATAGGCAAAAAAAAAAAAAACAACGAGACTGAAAGTGTATTTTTCTTAGTTGTTGTGGAAAAAACAGTCTGAAACTTTCCATGATATTATAAAGCCAACTGCGTGAGAGGATGTATATGGGACTAAACTACAGGTGCTGCAAGCCCTTGAAGGTAGACAGACGTATTGTTTTCTTTTCTTTTCTTTTTTTTTTTTTTTTTTAGTAGTAGGTCCTTTCAGCCTTGCTGCTCCCTCGTCTTTTGCTCATGTGTTTACTTAATTTTTTTTTTATATAGCCAAATGGAGAGGGGGAAAATGGGCTGTAGAGTTTTAGGAGAAATTACACCAAAAAGCCACAAAATGAAAAGAAGCTAGCTAAGCCATGGCGGGAGCTGACACCTCGCTCTCCCCTAGAGGCAAAGCCAACCTGCTGGACATGGGCTCACTGATGATCCGGCCCGTGCAGCGCCTGATGAAGTACCCGCTGCTGCTGTGCGAGCTGCACAGGGCCACGCCACCCACGCATCCCGACCGTGGGCCGCTGGAGGAGGCCTGCGCTGCAGTGAGGGCCATCAACGTCAACATCAATGAGCAGAAGAGGAGGAAAGACCTGGGTAGGAGGCACCGGTGGGCTGGGCACGGCGTGCCTGTGTCTGGTCTCAGGTCTGAGCATGCAGGGTGGGTGCAGGGAGCGCGAAGGGGAGACCCAGGGCGCAGGTTGGGGTGGGAGCCTGGGCACTTAGGCCCTGAGAGCTGGTTTCAGAAGATCCAGAAGCAGACACTCAACCTCAGGCCCTGAATGTCACCAAACCTCTGCATCCTTGGGGACATATTGAGGGCTGAAGCTTCTGCTTTGTGGCATGCTCTTATTTTTCTTGGGTGGGAAGAGGAGGGGAGAGGCAGAAGAAGGAGGAGGAGAACGCTTAGCACAGGAGTTGGGTGGGAGGAGGAAGCTGGGGAGGGGTAGGGCCAAGCGAGGGTCACAGAGCGCCACATGGGGGTCACACAGGGCCACGTGAGGGCCACGCTGTAAGTTGGGCCTCCTCCTTCCTTAGGGGCCCAAGAAAAGGAAGAGTGTGAGGTACCAGTGTGCACTTCTTGAGCACGTGTACAGGAAGTTCTCTAGTGCGCACTCCTGGAAATTCATGCTCAGGGCCTCTGGAGTGTGCACCCTTAGCTCTGAGGACAGAAGGAAACCATTTCCTTAAAGTAAGAGGGAAACAGACCCATCGCCTTGAAGGGCCAGGGTTCTGAGACTCAGCAGGCACATGGCTGAGGCACGCAGGGCACCGGGCTGCGATCCCGTGTCCTCTGTGCCTCCGAGTGGAAGGCGCACACACTCTTATCTTGGGCACTGACCCTGACTTTTAAAGCCTAGCAGCAAGCATGCAGCACTTAAATCTGTTCCTGCCTTTTTCCCCTTTCAGTTCTCAAATACAAGAAGAATGATGAGGACGAGTCACTCAAGGACAAACTGTCTAAACTAAATATCCATTCAATTAGCAAGAAGTCAAAGAGAGTGACAAACCATTTGAAGATTCTGACCAGAGGAGACTCGCAGGTAAGTTTTCCTCCCTGCCTCCTACTTGCTTCCCGGGAACGTGGGCACTGTCATTTTGGGGGAGGTATTGTTTGTGTTACCAGGGCTGTGTCCACAGCCCTGAGAATCAGGGGCTTGCCCTGTTCTCTCTCTCTCTCTCTCTCTCTCTCTCTCTCTCTCTCTCTCTCTCTCTCTTTCTCTCTCTCTCTCCCCCCATCCTCTGCCTGTCTCTGTTTCAATATCTTTCTGTGTGTGACTCTCCCTGTCCCTCTCTGTTTCTCTCTCCTCCCTTTTCCTCTTCCTCTGTCTCTCTATCCCTCACTGTCTCTGTCTCTGTCTGCCTGCCTGTTTGTCTGCCTCCCCCCCTTTCTCTCTGTCTCCCTCAGGAGTAAGAATGGGAAGGGGTGGTTCTGACCTGTGCTTAGCTGTGATGCTCCCACCAGGAATGCAGAGGAGAGGCAAGGACGCCAGCACATGAACCTTGAGGGCACCGCCTTCCATCATCTCCCAGCAACATCTTCTGCTTTATCTTTGTTTTAGTTCTGCTTTTAAACATTTCACTATCTTTTATGGTTCCCTTGATGTTCATTTTACCTTGATTTCACCTGTAAAAAAAAGCAAAGTATTTATTTTTTTTTTTTTTTTTTTTTTTTTTTTTTTTTTTTTTTTTTTTTTTTTTTTATAATTTTTTATTTT
>PVJA010047018.1:0-14859 GCA_004027025.1 Myocastor coypus
GGCTGGCGGACGCAGGGAGGTCTCTCCTCGGGGCGAACTGCCTAGGGAACGATTAAAGCTTGTTTGCCGCTGAATCCTGTTGTGTGTCTTCCTGCCCGCCGGGAGGGCGCCCGACAACCAAAGGGAGGGGGAGAAAAGAAAAGAAACTCATTTGCGGAAGCCAGTGTCACTCTAATCCCCAAACCACACAAAGGCCCAACTTAGAGGCCAGTATCCTTAAAGGACTTAGATGCAAAAATATGCAATTCAGGGCCAGAGCTGTATAAGCTCCTGAGTTCAATTCCTGGTACCAAAACAAAACAACAACAAAAAAATACTGAATGAGATGATAGCAAATATAATGCAATACATAACCAAAAAAGGTCATACATCATGAGCAAGTAGGTTTCTTCCAAAGGTTGCAAGGATGGTTCAACACACAAATCAATAAATGTACTACACCACCATACATAGAAGCAAGGGCAAAAATTACATAATCATATCAACAGATGAAGAAACTTTTGAAAAAATCCAACATCACTTCATGATAGAAACCTGAAGAACATATGTATAGAAAACTTATCTGAATCTGATAACAGTGATTTATGACAAACCGATGGCTAATATTATATGAAATGTGAAAACTAAAAAGATTTCCCTCTAAAATCAGGAATAGGACAAGGATGTCGACTATCATTACATCTACTTAAGATAGTAATTAACACATTAGCTGGAGCAATTTAGGGAAGAGAGAGATAAAAGGGATATATATATATATATATGTATATATATATATATATATATATATATATATATATATATATCAAAGGAAGGAGTCAGAGTATCATTATTTGCAGATGACATGTTCTGCACTTAAAAACCAATGCATTCATGTGTACCAATAACGAACTTAATAAGGAAAATTAGGGGAACAATATTATTCACAGCAGTATCAAGAAAATTTAAATATATAGGAACTAAACTAACCAAGGAAGTTAACGATCTCTATAACAAAAATTATCACACTCTGAAAAGGAGATTCAAGAGGACATCAGAAAATGAAAAAAGGTTTCCTGTTCCTAGACAGGCAGAAATAATATTAGCAAAATATCTATACTCCCAATAACAGCAGCATTTTTCACAGAACTAGGGAAAACAATCTTGAATTTAGATAGAATTCAAAGAAACCAAGAATAGTAAAATCTGTGCTTGGCAGTAAGAGCAAAGGAAGAGGCATTCCAATGCCTGACTCCAAGCTGTATTACAAAGAAACCGTGATTTAAAATAAAAAAAGAAAAAGAAAAAGACATGGTATTGCCACAGAAAGAGTTGTGTGGATCAGTGGAACAGAATAGAGGATACTGAAACATCCCCAGAGACATTTGGATCCTTGATTCTCTTAAAGGGGGCAGAAAACATAAGTTGGAGGAAAGATGGCCTTGGCAACAAATGGTGCGTAGAAAACTGGCTGTGTATAACAGAGATTGAAGCTGAACCCTTATTTCTCACCATGTATTAATTCAGAAAGAGAAAGGATCAAAGATCTAAACATAAAAATAGAAACAAAAGATTTACCGGAAGATAGAACAGGTCAAACACTTGAAGACAAAGCTGTAGGCAAGGACTTTCTGAACAGAACACCAATTGCCTACGTAGCAGCAGAACGATCAGTAGATGGCATTATATTGAGTTAAGATCTGCACAGCAAGGAAACAATCAGCAAAGAAGAGACAATTCATAAAATGGGGAAAAAACTGCCAGCTATTCCTCAGACAGAGGATAAATATCTACAATATATGAAGAACAAAAAATTAGACTCTCCAAAGTAAATATTCAATCACAAATAGGCAAGTAACATGAAGACAGTTTATAGAAGTACAAAAGGCCAATAAACATATGAAAAAATGCCCAACATTGATGGTCGTTAGAGAAATGAAAATTAAAACATTAAGGTTTCATCTTACCCCAGAAAGAACAGTCACCATCAAGAAATCCAGTAATCAATGTGGTGTGGCTGTAGTGAAAAAGAAACCCTTTTACTTGCTGGTGGGAATGTAAACTGGTCTAACCGTTAAGGAAATTGGCATGGAGATCTATCAAAAACCTAAAATTAGAAATTCCATTTAAGTCAGCTATTTCCTTTCTCAGTATCTTCCCCAAAGAACTAAAGACATCATACTGCAATACTACATGCATACTACCACTTATAGCAGCATGGGTACTTATAGCATAAAAAAGCTAAATCATGGAAATACAATGAATGTAAACAATGTGTCATAAACATGAACTAAAAATGCTATTACTACTAATAACAAAAATTGTGAAATGGGGGAAGAGAATATAGAAACAGAGGAAAGAACGTGGGTGGAGAGGGGAAGGAGAGTAAAAAAGAATCAAGATACATTAGATACATCTCCCTATTGACTAATTTGAATGTAAACTTTATGTATTGCAAACTTATACTGATAAAAGCAAACTTATAAAAAGACAGAGTTTTGAATATCCTCTTTGTGTATAACAATAAAAAGCTTAAAAACAGCAAATCTTATCTTCAGTTTACTCCATGATTACAAATAAATAAAGTTCCGCAGAGGCTTTGTTTTCCTTTGCTTCATTTCACAGCAACTGGAAACTAAACCCAGGGCCTTTGTATGGAAACATATCCCTGGCCCAGAGTGCTGGGATGACAGCATGTGCCGCCACACCCAGCTCTATGGAGATTTCTCAGGGTCCTGTATTTTGTGGCTGAGGGCTGACTCCCCATACCTTAACATGAGTGTGCAAGTTAACTGTGTCAACCTGAGTAAGAAGTGCCCAACTAAGCGGGATCAGCATAATTCTAAGTGTGGTTGAGGGCCTTTACTGAAGACAGAAGACCCAGCCTGGGGCAGCTTGTTGTCTGAACAGTATGAAGGGAAACAAAGAAAGAAGTCTTGCTTCTGTTTCTTCAGAGGAGCTCCGACCATCAGCTTGGACATCGTTTCTGGCTCATAGCGCAGTGCTTCAGCCTCCCGCACTGACCCTTCACGGTCCTGTGGCACTGACTGCTTAGGCTTCCCCTGTAGACCTCTTGCCTCTGGATAGGGACTCGCACAACTTGATGTCTCGCACAGGACACTGCAGCGAGCTGCAGGCCTCCCACGGGATCCTTCAGCTCCGCAGCGTACATAGGCCTTTCGCACTCCTCACACCTGACAATGTGGGCAGCCGCTGTTCGCCTGTCTTGCAGACTGTCCTGTACTTGTACGTTGTGCATTCTACCTGTTTCTCTAGTGCACACTGGCTGATACAATATATTTATTTTACTAGAAATATTACAGATAGCTGCTAAACCATTAGTTTTTTCTTAGAAGACTAAGTCGGTATTCACTGATACATTTTCTTCCTAGTGATTGTAAACAACTTTGAGTTGCAGGATTTTATATTTAGTTCTCCTAATAATTAGCTCAGGGATCTGCAGAAATTGGAACCTCTACAAAATTAAGTAGGGGGAGTGGATCATTTCAAAGTTTTCATTCAGTTACATTTTTTAAGGAACTTTAATGTTTTAACTAGAAAGTACTTACGTGATCTGCAACACCTAAAATTTTAGATGTCAGAATTTTCAAACTAATTGTTCCAAGCCACCAAGCACAACCTTGAATTAACTGGAAAATAAAATGGTCCAGTATTAAAACTACCCAATTAAAATATTCAATCATAACTATAAGTGACATAGAAAGATTTGAATGATGTGACATATTTTAGTGGTGTATATATGGTAAATTCTCAAAAAAAAAAACTCCTTTAACAAATTTTGTAAAAACACTGGTATAAAATCTATAATACAAGAGCCCTACATATGCTAAGCCTAAAGTTATTTCTTTTCAATCTCTGTTAATAACGGGTTAGATATTTATTTCCAAATATTATTTCTCAGCAGAAAATGTGTACTTCAAAACACTGTATTAAAATGCTTCTATCACTCTTTTGGAAATAAAATTACATGAGTCCTTCAAAAAAACTTTAATAATCTAAATTTTCATTTTCTTTTTTTTTAATTAATTAATTTATTTGCTTGTTTCAGAACCTTTATTTGTTTATTCATTCATTCTTATGGCCGGCTCAGCCCACCCCAAGGGCAGGGCTGGCGCAGCATGTGGTGCCGGGGATCGAACCTCGGTCCCCGAAGCCGCCCAAGCTTTCCCAAGCAGGCGCTTTAAACCACTGAGCCATCCCGCCGGGCCCCTAAATTTTCATTTTCAAGAGAGAAAATAAGCACTAAAGCTGACAGAAAGGCTTCTGGTCTGGTGTTTTCTGGCTGCCCTTAATCATAAAAAGAACCAATTCAGACTTCTGTCAGCCCGAGGAAAATGACAGCAGCTTAAATCCACATCTCTCCACACGGATGTGACAAACAAAATAATGCAACTGCAGAAGTGCAGAAACGGTTGGCAGCTCAAACTTCACATTCCTTGTCAATAGGAAAAGAAACAACTCAGACAGCAGAGCTGTGCCTTGGGCTTCCAACCGAAGCCTCTGCAGAGATTAAGAGGAGACCTTTACAGACTGATGCAGAGGAGGAGGACAGGAAGGGCTGCCACCCGCTGAACCAAAGTACTTAGAGAAAGAGAGAGCCCACTGTATGTGAAGAGAAGCCTAGCAGATTCAGAACAGGGATTTGAAAGGCAGAAAAACAGGAACAGCACACAATTCAAATTATGACTTTATAGATAAATAGGTAGAAAGAGAGACAGATAGACCGACCTCAACATACAATCAGTTACTGTCATGATCTAAAAAAAAAGGGAAGTTAGGAAGCCACCACTATTCACTCTAAGGACCCAGGGCTGGTTCCAGGACTGCACCAGGCCCAAACAAGAGGAGCCAGAGCATCCTGCGTTGCCACCATGTACCCAGGATAGCAATGGCCTGTCAAGGGGACAAAGGATCTGGTGGAAGGCACTTATGAGGGCTGTGCCTGCAGCTTCTATTTGTGACAGTGTGAACTTTCCCTGCAGACACCGGATGATCCCAGCGTCATTCCCTGCAAAGGGACTCACAAGGCAACCCCGTGGGAATTCCTTTCCACCCAAACCTCTGCTGGGATGACTGCCTTCTGTGGTGCCTTCGATGCATTACATGGCTCAGTGCCATCTACTTGGATAATCTCTACATCTGAAGATTTAAAAATGCTTCCTCATTAAATATTTTACTATTTTGTTAATTTGCTCAAGTGATATATAATTTTTTCTTTGAAACATATATGGTATATTTTTAAGTATGTGTGGTGTTTGTTAACAAACTTCCTACACTTCGATATTTTTTGTTTCTTGAATATTCTTGAGTCATAGTTTAGTTAATTCTTATTCTTTCTAGTCTGCTATTGAAAACGTTATAGAAAATGTGGTTTAGGACAGTAAGTTTTCATTTGAGTACGACTTTGGTAGAATTCCATAAACATCTACAGACACTATTTTACTGTTTTTTAATCAATTGTAATTGAAATTTTGACTTTCTTTTGTTTTCTGAATTATCAAACTGCCCATTTTTTATGAAGTGAAAAATACCACATTTCAAAAACACCAGGTTATTCAACAACTCAGTTTGCCCTTAGAAGGGCAAGTCCTTCTGGATTTCGACCACAAAGGATAAGAGATTGCCTCTAGAAAGCAGAACTTTTCTATTTTTCTCCTTTATATTTTGAGTAGAAATCTACCTCCTCAACTTATCAAAATTTTTCTAGTTCTCTCTCAGTATATTCTATATAAACAAATGGCACTTTGCTATTTATTTAAAAGGTTCGCACCAGTATCCTACATAAAAGGATACTGTTACAGTAGCTATTTAAAAGGCTTATTAAATATAAATCATTAGTTTTGAAATATATTATTATATTGCTTCTACAAACAAATGTTTTATTAAAAAAACTGTTAAAATCACTGAACCTTACCCAAAGGTTGAGTTCAGATATTCCAAGTTTATGAATTTTATATCTCTTCAGAATTATCACCTGAAATTCACGTAACAAATAAATGAAATCAATTAACTTTAACATTTATATTTTGTATGAACCATACATTTTAAACATAACACAGTCACACCCTTCTGTATCAACTGCCACCCCCCATTATCCTTCTCAGCTGCTGACATTTCTGATCAGCGACATAAAAATGTCCTCAGAGTGAGAGTAAGACACTCTGGGTACTTGCCTCTTGAATCAAGTTAACACTTCACTGAGTTATACTAAGTAGTTTTTAGAGGGTAAGTCCTCTGGAAATGTGGATGGCATGTAGGTATTGCCATCTTATAATGCTGAAAATTTTGACACACTGTTGAAAACAGAAAGCGTATATTGGGTGGAGGGGGGAGTGAAGAAATTCAGTACTATAAGGCAAAAAGTATAAAGGAAGTAAAAATGTTAAAACTTAAGAACAATGGTAAAATATTTAATTAGTCCAGCACACCAGGCAAGTGCCATATATACTCAAATGACTGTCATTCCGTGATAGTAAGGTACATTAGGAAGCCATATATTTATGTTAATTATTCTGCCATTGCCTAGAATAGCTCAGAACTCCTTTCTAAACTGTCTTCAAGGATGACTCAGATATAGATACATGAAAATCAGTCCAATCATTTGTTTTGATCCAGTCATTGGAATCACTTTATGTATAAGACTTGGGCCAATCTCAAACACCAAACCCGTCCTTGAAAGATGGAGATTTGACATCATGGAGAATACTCAAAAGACATCCCCAAGTCTGTGAAAGTCATCTATGGAGTTCCAAAGATATTTTGGGCAGTGGTGATGTCACTGCAATAGATGATAGCCTACTAAAGTAACTTAAGGGAAAGGAAACCATTTTACCATAAATTAAGGATCTTCTAGAGGTTAAGTTGTTAAAGTAAATCTCAATACCTTATGATCACTTTAAAAACATTTACTTGGGTGTTGATCTTAAAAGACTGAGTACTGCACTATTTTTCAAGGATATAGGAGAAAAAAATCTTCATCTGGCAAAAAAGATTTTCATGTGAATAATGAGGAAATGGCCACGTTAATTTTTTTATACTTGTACCAGGCATGCAAATCTGCTTTTAGCAGGGGGAGAAAATACCTTCATGAGCTTAACAAGCACTTACCCATGTCATTAACAAAGATGAAGAATAATAAGAAGATAAATACACTGGATTTCCAAACATCAAAATACAACACAGGAGAACTGAAGCCTGAAAAATAAAAAGAACACTTATTTCATAGCTATTACATAGCATAATGAATTCTTTGGAGGCATATGGTCATTTCTAACAGAAATGTTATCCGTATAGAGAAAATTAATGGCCTTTGCCTATGAAATATCAGGCCACTTCTGGTTTTGAAGTATTAAAATTCAAGATCATAAGTTCATATAGCACAGTTAAATTTTTTCTCTGATACTTTGACAAAGAAAAGTATAAAAATTGTATTATTTCTATTGTTTAAATAGAGAAATAATAGAGACAGTGATAACTGTATTTCCATAATTTTATTCTGTTTCTTGATTTCCATCACTGAGGAAGCTTTACTACTTTTTGCTGGTTTTAAGAAAGGTATGTCTGGAAACTATGAGAGCAAAATGCATTAATGCAGAGTTTCAACTGTAGAGTGTCACAGCTGTACAAAGTATTAGAAATTTCAAAGCTAAGGTAGAAAAGACAGTTTCAAAATTAAAGACAAAAATAAATAAAAACAAAAAATGTTGTACGTAACCCATTGCATCTACAATCTAGTTGAAAGCATAACAGTGGTGTCTGTAACACACATCCCAAGTTTTCTTTCTTGGATACCAGCAGTATTATACAGATTCAACACTATCACAAACATAGTTATGTTATATAAACTCTAGGAATTTGTCTTAATATTGGAATTATAGATATTGAAAATGTTACCATATTTATATAAGTGATCTTCTGAAACTTGCTTGGCTCAATATATCCCACAACGTACATAAGGAATAAGGAGGCTACCTGAAACAAACACATAACAACAACACAGAAGTGAAAACACCTGGTGAACAAAGTACAGTAAATATAAGAGAGGAACTATATTTCTGATTATGGTGAGCAAATTAATTTGACCTAGTCTTCTAGCTGAGAAGTAGAAAACTAGGGAAATATACACAGAAGTACAGACACTGAATTTTCTCAAGAAATGCATACACTCATTAGCACACACACACAGAGTTCACCATACTAACAAATGTTTAGGAGCTAATGGGTGCCACTTTGAGCACCTCTTGTAATTGCATAAGCCAAAGATAACTTGTATTAATTTCATGATGTCTCAATAAATTTAATATTAAAATATTTGTGCAATTTTTTCTTGATATATATTTTTGGTAGACTATATATATAAACAAATATATACAGATATATGCACAGATATTTGTGTAAAAAGTACAGATTATTAACAAGGCAAGTGAGAAATTAGCAAGATAAAACTAGGGAAAATATGGGAGTCTACCCTGATGACCACTCATTTTGGATATCTTTTCTCCTGGATATATCTGTAGGTTCCAATACAGGCAGGTTGACAGGCACTGAGGGACCAGGGAATGCCAAAAAGGGGGTGCTTTGTAAGTACCTAGGCTCAGGTTTCTGGTATCAAAGGATTACACTCTACAGGAAACCAGAAAACAGGTTACCCATCTGAAGGCTGAATGCCACATTTGAGCCATCTTAATCTCATTGTGCAAAGACCTTAGGGTCTTTACTTGTTTTCTGGAAGCAAATTTAATCTTCTGTGGAGAAAATATCAACTTAGTCTCAAATTAACTATATTACTTCAAAAATAACTAAGCAAACTACTGAGGTATTTCGAGAGAAGGAGGTAAGACATTACAAAATACAGGTAAGATTGAGAGGAAGAAGCAAGACATTATCACTGAGATTATAGCAACAGATCTACAAAGGCCCTTGGTTTAGGAGTAGCAGCACTTCCTCGCCTTCTGGCCAAAATCAAGTGTAGGATCTGGGATTAAAAAGGTTGTTCTGTAAAAGGCCAGAGAGTAAATCTGTTATGTTTTGTGGTCCACATACAGTCCCTGTCATATATCTTTTTCCATCTATCTGTCTATCTATCTTTCTTTCTTTCTTTCTTACAACTCTCTAGAAATACAGAAGCCAACACTTGTTTACAGACCACTCAGAAACATGCCCGACACTATCATATTTGAAAGTAAGTGGTGTTTGACAGGGCCAAGGAATAATACATAGGATTGAAAATACCAGGACTGTGTTGGAGAGGAAAGAAGTTGAATTGTTATGAGTAAATATTACAATAATATTAAGACATCAGCATGAGTTTAAAAGCAGAATAAGAACAAAAGAGGTGCTGGACTGGAAGACCAGTCAGAGAAAAGTATCTGAAAGGAAATACAAAAGGACATAAAGATGAAAATATCTGAAAGAAGAAAAGAGATATATACAAGAGTACACAGTGTGGAGACCAATCATTATAGTTTACATTCCAAGAAGAGAGAAGGCAACGAGCTAGAAGCTATATTTGAAGGTATAAAGCTGAAATTTTCAGAAAATTGATAAGCAAGATCAAGTACTGATTTGGAAAGCACTAGAAACTGTCAAGGAGGAATAAAGTAGGAAAAAAAACAAACCCTGACCACACAGAAGTTATCATAGTAAAATCTGCATAAAACCAAAGGCACAGAAAAAATATGATTAAAAACTGAATACCAAGAGACTTTTGGATTTGGTGTAAAGTTATAGAAAGGCAAGAGAGTGTGGAACTGAAGAAAAATAGTCACAGTGATGGGTTATGCAACAGAGAGCCTGGAAGTAAACCAGACAGACCCAGGAAGTTGAGCTCTAGCCATGGAGCAAAGGCAACTCAGTGGAGGAGGACAGCCTCCAACAAGTGGCGCTGGGGACTCTGGATGTTCACAGTCAAGAAAACAGAAGAGTGTAGACACAGACCTTGTGCCTTAGACCTAAAGGTAAAGTTTTGTAAAGATCACAGTATATTCTGTTTGAAATGTCACTAGTCTTTGGCTCCTTAGCCCACATTTCTCTTATGCCCAGGATACAGTACATAAATTTAACCTTAATTTATTTATTTATTTATTTATTTATTTATTTTTTATTAACCTTAATTTATTAAAAATCCAATCAAGGATAAAATCTTAGAATATTCCAAGAAAAATAACTTTGAATTATTCTAAGAGTACTAAAAGACAAAGACACAAAAGCAAATTTCATACATAAGAACAATAAAAGCCTCTGCTTGAATGAATAGAAAATCACTAAGGTAGTATCAAACTAATCCAGAGGACTTGCTCAAAAACGGTGATCAAAACTTATGGTGTGTGTTTAAATTTTTAAAGTATTTATCACAGTAAAACTCATTGCCATTGGGCTGGGGAAATAGCTCAGTAGAATAAGCACTTGCCTGGAAAGTGCAAGGGCCTGAGTTCAATCCCTGGTCCCGCAAAAAAAAAAAAAAAAAAAAGTAAGTCCCTCACACACTTCCCACTTTCTCCCTGAAGCAGTTCTGGAAGTGCTCTTTTGTCAATGTCTTTATAAGGTGTGACTAAAAATTGGTAAATGCTGCCACTGATTATCACCCAAGGAAAGGCAGGCTCATAAAAGCATGGCAGTGTGTCCTCTATATTCTATTATTTTTTATTTTTTGTGGTGCTGGGGATTGAACCCAGAGTCTCACTTGCCTTTGCCACTGGATCTGGCACTGTGCAATTTCAAATGACCATGAAAGATGAGCATTTTGAGTCAATTCAAGATATGGAGGCAGCTGCAACAGAACAACTGAAGACACTCATGAAAGAGGTCATCAGTACTGCTTCCAAAAGTGGCCAGAAGGATTGAATAAATATATTCCAAGGTAAGGAGAAAATTCTAAAGGGCAATTATTGGCAAAATATTTTTTTCAAATTAAACATTTGCCATATCTTTATCACATCTCAGTTTCATCAGCATACTGGATTAATACATTTGCTTACAATGAAGTGATGCTGTTATGGTTTATGTCTAGTTGTCCCCCGCAAAGCCTCATGTAGTCATTGGGTGGGGACTTCTATAGATTGAGACTTGACTCATGAGTCACTGGGATTATATGTTTTAGTACTGATGGGATTATCAGTCTGAGTAGGGCTGGGACTATGGGTGTGGTCTAGGGCGGATATCCTAAGGCAGAGAGCCTGATAGGAATATAAAGAGAGACAGAGAGACAGACTTGAGCTGTTGCTCTGCTGCCATGTTTGGTTGGCTGCCTCTGCCACCATTTTGTGGCTGTTCTGCCGCCATGAATTGGATGCTCTCTGCCCTGTTCCACTCAGCCTTGGGCCAGCCGAATATGGACTGAAACCTCCAGTAACTGTGAGCTAATAAACTTTTCCTCCCTTCATTTTGAGTGTCAGGTATTTGTCCCAGCAATGAGTAAAAAGTAACTAAGACAGATGCTCATTAAAAATATACCCTCCTGTGTTAGTATGTCTAAATGATAACAACCACAGAGTCATTTTTGTGTTGCAACCTAAAACAGGTCAACTAAAAGGCAGTGAAGCAGTAGAGATAGCATAGATTGTTTAAAAATGCAGTGCTAAGTCGGGACCCTCATATCATTCTTGGTGATAATTGGCAGCTTGAGGCCTCTTGGTAGAATTTCTCACCCCTAACACAGCCTAGTCTTATCATCATCAGGGTTAGCCTTAGTGCAAAAATTTCAGCATCATAAAATTTCATCAACAGTGCCCTTTTGCTATTTGCTTCCTGACTTTTGCGATGTTTATTGTAATAGTTATATAGTTGTTGTAGAAGCCAGATATGGATTTAATTCCATATAATTATGGAAGCGAGATCATGATCACAGCCTTCAGACATGGTTTCAAACAAAATTCTGTTCTTCAGACAAAATGGCCAACCTTTAGCTATACTGGAATAGAAACCTTGACACTGAAGAGCAGAACTGGCCTTAGATGTTGGTATAGCTGGACATCCAGAAAAGAAAACATACAGGGAAATAGATACACGGATGGTATTTCACCCTCCAACAGGAAAATTTGTGAATGAAAGTAATACAAAAAAATTCTTTATGTGTTGACCATTAATGTTCAACAGTGACCAATACACTCAAGAATACAGAATTGTATTTTAAAATCACATTCATAAAATTTTTATAATTATTCCACATTTTAGAATATATATTATAACTACTTATAACTCAGTGGGGCCCAAAATTTCCTGTTCAAGAGATTAAGGATACGCAGAGGAAAGTGATCTATGATGTACAGTGTACCTAAGGGGAGTCATCTAGAGAGAAAACATTCTCTCAGGCTTTCACAGAGAACAAAATAGTCAAGCAATGGCAGTGATTCATCGAGATGGCTGACACTGACAAAAGTTCTATAAAATGCTCTACATGGTTTCAGCATAAATCCTGAGGAGACCTGACTGACCTTGTCAGATAGAAAAGTTACATATTTTGTAGCATAGGTCTTGCTTTATCTTGGTCTTAATCATCCAGCAGAAAAGTCTAACCATGAGGTATAAAAAGGGAAGCCATATTAACATGCTAAGTTGTAAAAGGCTCAAGTAAGCAGCATCTGATAATGTCAGATGAGCTGATAATCTACTAGTATTGTGGACTATTGGAGTATATCTACAGCTACTTTCTCTTTGTACAACGACAAGAAAGATCTGTACTAAATGATGTTTAGATAAGAAATCACAAAAAAAAATAAAAAAAGAAATCATGTCTGCATCTTGTATTCTGAAGAAGTATGATGAAGACAACATTAAACAATGTATTAATTATTGTAAAAACAATAAAAATTCCACATTTTGAAAAATCTTTTAGTGCATAAATGTAATCACATTTTAAAACTTTTATAGAAATACCAAGACCATACCACATCCAGCTTCCATTAGCTCAACATCACCTCACCTGTGTGAAAAGTATAAACTGAGCAAACTGCCAGGGAAGCATGAAGGCGACATTGGCAAGACAGAGGGCGACATAAGGTCTTCTGTAATTGCTGGAGCTCCTTAGCAAAGAGAAGGGGGTTCAGTAAGTTTTGTCATGAAGATGAACACTTGTTAAAAAAAAGGCTACTTGCAAAATGAGAAAACTTAAATGATCCTCTTACCTTTGATGCAATACAACATAATATAGTTAACCTTAAAAGTAAGTTAATTTAAAAAAAAAAACCAAAAAGCACTTTAGAAATAATAATGTATAAGTTATCATTGAATAAAATACTTTAAATATGAAAATCCTAAGCAATCAACAAAGAGGCTACTTAAGAAAATTTTTAGAAAATTATACGGAAGACTATTTCCCTGGATATAGGCATGGCACTCAAAATTAAATATGCCTTCAAAAGGCCAGAAGAAAACAGAACAGGACAATGACACTGTGTGGCTCCAGGTGTTTATCCCCTCTACATTGCTACAGTCTGAAAATATCACCACTTTTATGTTTCAGAAAACAATGAAGAAAAGTATAAGTGTTGGTGAAATAAGTTAATGAGCATGGAAAAATTTTAGAAAAAATTTCAGGACACCAAATTAAAAATTAATTCTGGAATATAGCTGAATTACTGCAGATGAAGTTCAAATTATCCATTCTGCAAAAAAAAAAAAAGAAAAACTAAAGCATAGAAACCAACACACCTCATCTCACAGAGGAGCTTATGCTTTAGAAGATGCAACCAAAATACAAATGTACTTTGTAAATAAAACAGCAACTGTTGCCTTTATAAAGGTTGTGCTATATGTTTCATAAATAACTCTTAATAGGTATCTTTTCAAACGTAAAAATTTAAAGATTCATATTGCTTAATAATACTATTACAAAATATGCATTTAACACTTACTAATCTTGTTTTTGACCAAACAAAAATTATTTCTGATTCAGGTAAAAAAAAAAAAAGAGTATAGCATGTGCCCTCAAGGATACAGAGCTAAATGTTCCGAGTAGCACACACTACATTCTATGAAACCTCTGCTTCTCCAAGTTGACATAACCTCAGTCAGTCAGTCAAATCAGTCAGTGAGTCAATCAAAAAGGCCCTCTTCCTTGTAATTAAACTGGGAATAAAGCGAGAGGGGTGGTCATGAGCAACTTTTTTCACCACATTTGTTCATAGGAGGCACTGTGAACAAACATGGAAATCAGGACAGGGAGATGCCCCAAACTAAAACTAAATGCATTCAAAACTAAATGCAACCCCCAAACAAAGTTGCCAGGCAGATGATACACCTGGCATTAGCTGGCTCCTCTTTAAGGTCTGGGGCCTCCCCAGGTTGCAGAATTTACCACCAATTAATCAACTATCACAGGAGCACCTCAAATGTTCACATGGGAGGGTGTTTTGTTCACTGATTAGAGATAAATAGGGCATGGTTTCTGTTTCCAGGGTAGTATTTTTAAATATATGATGTTGTAGATGTAGGCATTTCTGGGTTAATGCCTGATTCACCAGTTTACAATTGAAATAAAGAAGAAAAAAGGAAGGAGGATAGATACACAAATAGTTTTCACAAGAGATGGAATCTTGAAGTGCGGTGGGTTCCCTAGGACTTTGGAGAAGACACTGACTATTATTTCATTCAATGTAAGCTCTCACTAGCATTCTGTGAAGCTTATTTCTATCATAAAATTATTTATAATAATTTATTTTGCTTGTCAGACTTCTTAATCCCAAAAAAAATGTATCTGACAAAAACAATTGAGATAAAATTGGCTGAACTGGTAGAAGCATCATTCAATAATGAATTCTCTCTCTCTCTTTGTGTCTGTCTCTATCTCTCTGTGTATGTGCTTCTTTGTCTCTCTGTGTCTATCTCTCTGTCTCTGTGTCTCTCTCAGTCTATCTCTGTGTGACT
>PVJA010047019.1:0-14856 GCA_004027025.1 Myocastor coypus
TGGCTGGAGGTGTTCACAATTTAGGACCTAGAATAAATGAGTGGACAGACCTGTAATCTAAACTGTTGACCTGCATGATTTTTCTTGACCCCAACTTGTTCCTTACATGTAGGATCAATTCTTGCAGTATTTGGGTTACTCTTTTCAGCAGAAGCCAGGTAAACAACTTTGTAGTAGTCAGAATGTTATCCTAATGTATATTGTTTACTTTATTGTAAATAATGGTGAGCAGTCGTCAATAAATAGTTTTATATTCATTTATGTGGTGAGACTTTTTCATCTGATTTTCTTCATAACCTAAGTGGAAATATTAGTCTTCCTGTTTATAAATTGAATATATTTCCAGAAGTGTTCCTGTTGGGGAGGTAAAAATTTCATGTGATCCTGAAGAATTTGCCTCATTAAAGTGCAATTTTGATACTTATAAAAAAAAAGAGATAAGGAACAAAAGGAGAGCAACAACCTAGAGAAGCCAATTCATTTTTATCTTGGGGAGATTTGCCAGTGAAATTAAAACTTTCTGTAGCTTATAATCTTGTCTGCCTGGGAAACAGGAGATTAAAAGCTAGGGTCAAGCAGATGGAAAATCTATCATACGATCCCTATTTTACATAAAACTAGGATCTGACAAAGCAATGTCAGGGTAAAGTTGAACTGTGGATAAATACATTCCTCCTTTGCATAACTAATGAATTCTGAAAAAAAAAAAAAACCTGCCCACTTTGAAGCTTAATATCGGTTGTAGAGGAAAACAATCCTCCCTGAAAGCTAAGTTTAACATGCCTGGGAGAGATCCCATGTAGGTTTCAGTGGATCAATTTCTCACCCATGTTAGAAATACTTAATTTGGATCCTGTGGTCTATATCACCTCCTGATGAAATATGGTAAGATATTTTATTTTTCAGAACAATAGAATATGGCAAAAGAATACAACAAATGTTGGTTTTTGTCACAGGCCTTTCAAAACTGACAGACTGCACTTTCTGTCCCTTGGAAAGTTTGCCCTAGAGTATGATAACCATCACAAAAGCTTAACTACTATGAGGCTACCTTTCTGTGATGAACCTTGAGTCAGGCACATGAGGAGGGGATAGTGAGAGATATGACAGTAGCCCATGCATTAATACATGTATGAATAAAGCAATAGATGTCTCCACACTCAGCTATCATCTGGTAATTTTATGAGGTCCCCTAAGTGAGTGTGTATCAAATGATCCTGTCAATTCCAAACCTGTTGAGAGGTAATACATTATTGTTTTAATTCACTAAGGTCTAAAGTTGTCTGCTACACAGTTATTATTTATTTATTTATTTATTTATTTACTTATTTATTTATTGGATACAGGGTTTCAGTACACACTTCAGACTCATAGTGCTACTGTCTCAGATTTTGCATTACTAGGACTACAGGAGGGCACCACCCTGGCCAGTTGCAAGCCTGGCTCAGTGTACCTGGGGTTCTGGAGAAAGTAGGGTATGTGGTACTCGGGTCCTTATACTTGCCATGTTATAGTTATAGTTACAGATAACCAAGATTGATTTGTACCTCTGCTTGTGTACTCAAAGTCCTTCTCACTGGACTGCAAGGTGTGATTAATGTACATACTGCATATTTAAATTTTAAAAGTTTATAACAGGAGAGGATACATTGGTCATCCTCAAAATATTTCCCCTTCCTTTAAGCACTTTTATTCCATCATTATTGCAACTTTCTAGAGCAGTTCTAGAAGTTCCTTTTCTTAAGTGCCTTCACGATTTGATGAAAAAGTATGCTGAATAGCATTTAACAACAACAACGAGAAAAAAACAGGCTTGTAAAAACGTAACATGTATCCTGACTAATAATTTTTTTCATCAAATCTGGAACCATGGAAATTCTGGCCATTCCCTAGTGTCAAAATGACTATAATGGTAAATATTTTTACTCAATTAAGGGCATTCAGGAGCTATGACAGTGCAAGCAAAGACCCTCCAGAAAGAAGACTTCCAGAAAAACTTTGGAAAGTGGTAAGAATGATGGAGAAGTGCATTCAAAGCAAGGGTGGAGTATTTTAAAGGGAGCTAATGTGGCCAGTTAGATAGCTCAGGAAAGTAAAGCACCTACTTAGGCAAGTTTAGGCAAGTGCAGGGGTCACTGTTCAGTCCCTAACACCTCACACCACGCCAGCCCGACCCACCACATACACACACACACACACAAACACACACACACACACACACACACACACACACACACAAATAAAAAGAAAAAAATAAAGGGAGCTAATGGCAGTGAGTTTTTTGCTGCAATAATTTTAAAAATTTAAACATTTACTATTTTAGCACATATCATGTAGGCTTAAATGAAAAGGTTTATTTAAAAAGTACTATTTTTTTTGTCTTAAGGGTCTCACTATGCAGTTCAGACTGGCGTTGCGCTCACTTTTGTAGCCCAGGCTGGTCTCGAACTCACACTGATCCTCCTGCCTCAGCCTGCCAAGTGCTGGGATTACAAGCGTGTGCTACCACGCTCGGCTCAAAAAATACTATTTTAAGGCATTTACAAGACAATATTTTTCTTATTCTAAAACAGCAGATAACAGGTCAGGGTTGCAAGTTTCTCAGACACTCTGCCCCAAACTCTGTCCCCCTTGGTCCCACGCAGAGCCAAGACCAAAACTGCAGAACAAGTCTGCATGACTTTGACCTGCGCAAACAACCACAGAAACTCTCCTTTGTTAACATTGAAAGTCCCCAACTGCCCAGGCAGCCCTGCCAAGATTAGCTATCCCTCAGGTGTTCCAGCTCACAGACATCTTTCCCACTCCTTAAAAAGCCCTGTGCTTTCCCTTGCTACTGCTGTCTTGGTCCATCAGACAGCCAGCTTGCTTGCTGCCCCCAATGTATCATCTGCTTGCGTCAGAATGCTTCATTTGAATCCTTTGTGTGGATCTGTGTCTAACAACAGGGAGCAAAGTTAAGCCCACATAAAAGAGACCAAGGAAGGAACAAGGAAGCTTTTATTGTGTGCTTGCAAACAACACACTAGTTTCTCTAGTCTCGTCTCACAAAATGTTGGACCTAGTCTCAACTTTGCTTTCATATTATATACTTTTTAGTTTTCCATAGTAAGCACCTTGTGTCATTGCCTCGTTTTCAAGGATTTTATAAGAATGTCACACAAGTGGCATAAGGTTTGCATTTCTTATACACTGTTGATCAACTGTCTATGATTGGGCAGTGTGGATTCATGTTTTCCCTATGGCAACTAAGTTTTTCTGTTTGTTCCTATTTTATGACTGTTTTTCTCTAAGTGGGTTTCTGGTTAACTACATGGGAGGGGGTGAGGGAGTGAATTTATCTACAGTTTAATTGAACTTTATGTGACCTGCTCTTCAAATGGAGACTTTTTTGCCCCACCAGTTCCAGGCTGGGACAAAATATTTAGAAAGTACAGAAAGAACAAATTCTGGAGAAAATGATGTTTGAGATGTAAGTTCATTTTTTATGAATTGAACATATCCTTTTATATGTACTGGAATAGATCAGGAGCTTGTGCTTGTCAGGCAAGCCCTGTGCCACTCAGCTATATACCCAGACCTGAACTGAATATGTTATTCGAAGTTCATGTGGTGAAAACTTAATGTTAATGTAGCAGCATTGAGAGTCAGGACCTTAAAGATGTGAATAGTCTCAGCCCTCATTAATAAATGGATATCATTAAAAGTGGTTTCATTTTTGCAAGAGTTGTGTCATTATAAAGGAGAGTTTAGTCCCTATCTTCTTCCGTGTCATTCAAGTTAGGCCTTTTGCTTTGTCATGATGTAGCAAGAGGGCCCGCACTGGCTGCAGCCATTTAATTTAGGACTTTTCAGACCTTAGAAATAGGAGCTTAATAAATTGCTTTTAAGTACAAAAAAGTCAGTTTTTGTTATTCTGTAATAATAAAATAAAATAGACTAAGACATTGTTAAAACAGCAAAACTCCTGATTATCAAAGGTATCTTAAAATAACATCACAAATTATAATTTGAAATTAGATATTTATGACATATTAATCATTAAAAATTGGTATCCAGATTTTATGCATACATGCATATATGCACATATATATCCTAGAAATAAAAAAGAAAAGCAGCTAAAATGGTAATAAATGTGTAAACTCACACAAACACAAACATATGCAGACACACAGCTAGAGACATGGACAAAAATGTTTAGTGACCCCATATCAGAATATACTAAAGGTCCATGGTCTACCAACAGTAAAATGTATATATAAAATGTGTGTAGATTTAATACTATATAACAGAAATACATATCATTGCATGTTAATTATCATTTAAATTAATATTATACAAGTGTTATCTTATTCCTCAAAGGTACAAATTGCATATTTTATATATTGTATTTACATTATGTGACACATGTATCATTCATATATATATATATATATATATATATATATATATATATATAGAGAGAGAGAGAGAGAGAGAGAGAGAGACATTGGTTAATTCAGGTGGACTCAACACAACCACTGTGACTTAAAATATCCAAAAGAAACTTGTGATTCTGACTGATTCCTCCTGGAATGCCTCCTTGTCATGCAGTGCAGCCACACAACTATACTACTCAAGCATGAGGAATACAATATCCCTTTAATGGATTTTTCTATCCAATGGGCAAAGCAGAAAGCTGAGTTATGATTAGCATACAGGTAATAACAAATAGGCAGAAAACTAAGTGTATATTCTACAATGTGGTACAAATATTAAATTGAGGTTTATTTTATCCTAGAGTGTTCTATTGGGTTCCTTGTAGCAGCATTGGGAGGCTGAATTTACAGCACACATTCATTTCTTCACCTATTCCTCTTTAACCTCCTTTCAGGCCTAAAGTGCACCAAGATTCCCTTTTATTTACTAGTAGTTCTCAACAGACTTCTGGGTAAGAGTCAAAAATCTAACAGCTAGGTACCACTCTCAGCAGTTAATGATAAATGGAGCAAGAAGGAATAAAAAACCTGAAGAATTATTCGTAATTTGAAAATGTTCAAAAATGCCTGGCTTCCTGATACACTTGCTTCACCAGAAGTGAGAAATGAACCACATATTCCATTATTCATTACTTAAATTAAATTTGTTTATAGCTCTACTGTAACTTAGAATATCTTTAGCCCCCTTTAGAAAACACTACTAGCTCTCAGGAGACATCAGTGAAGAGGAAGATCACTGTTATGTAATACATCTGTCTTACTTTTCTATTGTTGCTGAGACAAATACCCAACACCCAAAATAAAGGAAGGAAAGGCTTATTTAGTTCACAGTTACAGGAGGTTTTAGTCCACACTCAGCTGGATCCAAGGCAGAGAGGCACAATGCAGAGGCCAGCAGTTCATGGTGGTGGAACAGCAACAAAAATGATGACAAAGGCAACCAACCAATCAGGGCAGCAGAGAAACAGCTTAAATCTGTCTCTCTGTCGCTCTTTATATTACATTCAGGCTTTCCACCTCAGCCTATCCACCTTAGGCTACACCCATAATCCCAGAAGTACCCAGACGCATAATCTCATCAGTACTAAAACACATAATCCCAGGGATCGTGAATCAAGTCTCAAATTCTAGAAGTCCCCATCTTATGATTGCATGAGGCTTCGATAGGGGAGCCAACTAGACATAAGCCATATAACAACATCCAAGGGGACAAACTCAGATTCCTATAGGTAGACTTCCTCTTTATCAAAAATTGGCAACATGATTTTGGCAGATAGATTGAGATTTCACTCTGTATGTTGTGCTTGTGTTTTAGAATTTACCTAAGATAAACATTCATTTTCTTTTAGTTAAAACCATTCTTGCCTCAGCATGATATAAGTTTTTGAGAAAATGTCTAATCCTTTATACATTTCACTGTGGGGTCATGAGTATTTCAAAAATGTTTTATCATACTAAATAAATGAATAATATGGCATTTTAAATACTACTCTTATTGCTAACACATAAGCCATAAAAATGAAGTTCAGACACAGCTTCACAAAGCTGAGAGAACTGTGGGTAGCAAAGAAAGAGTGTGTGAAAAAAGCACAATGGATGGAAGACTTCTGAGCAATGCAAAACCTGGCCATGAGTTCCTTGGTGTGGTCAACTGTTGTCACTTTTATTTTCATTTGCAATATACAATGTAAAGGAGGTTGATGTGCAATCATGTGTCTTTGAATATGCCTATAGTTATGTGCAATACATTTCCTATGAGTGACTGACTCTGTTACTGCCAGTCAAATGATTAATTAAATGAAAAGTGAAACTGATGGAGGACCATCCGCTCAGGACCCCACTCAAGTCCCCCTCTCAGGCAGGAGCTCTCTTTCCCCTAAAAATCTATTCTGCTTATATAAAAAAAAGAAACTGATGCTCTTAGGCAAATAAAACTGACACTCTTAGAAGTATAATTTTAATGTCATTCTCTTTAAAAATTGAATAATATCCAAATATTAGTACTTGAATATTTTTATCAAATCCCTTGTAACATCCTTAATAAGCTATAATAGATGTAGAAACTAGTCAACACAGCTCCTTGTTCAACTCTCTTTTTGACAATTCTACCTCTTAAATTTTATGGCAAGAGTATGAAAAAGAATTATCTCATTCTTTTAATTTCTTATGTATGCCCGTGCCTTGCCCTATAGGTAGTAATGTAACAAATATTTCAGAAAAGAGAGATTGGTAAACACTGGATACAGTGTTCTCAGAGTAAGATGCAGCACTGCTGTTTGAAAAGTTTTCATCCGCAAGAGACCAAAAAAAAAAAAAAGAAAAATGTGATTTACTAGCTGACTCTAGACAGATTTTTACCAATTTTCTTCTATTGCTCTGTTGCTGTGTGTTTTTTAGCTTTTCTGTTGGGCAACTGTTATCTATGAGTATGTCTTTAAAGCCATTGAAATTACCTTGAGCCTAGGAAATTCTTATGTCGTGGCATATGGAGAGTCGAAGTGGTAGGCAATTTGGATTGTGGCCACACTTGCTAATCAGAGGACAGACTTCCTATGTCCTTAGCTGAGAAGGTACTGTTGATCCCACAGTGACCTTTTCAGTTACACTCACACACAGTTCATAATGGGTTTTCAAGTAATGTCAATGCATATAAAGGTTAACTGAGGTTTAAACACTGCAGTGGCTAAAGGCAATGACGGGATCCTTGCTGGTTAAGCTTATAGCAACATGCAACTGATGAGACTGTCTGTCTTTTTAAAAGTTGTTTAGTTTTTATTCTCTGACCATATAAATTTAAAACTATTATCACTAATGTTATTGACAGCTATAATGATAATAATATTTCTCAGAGACTTGGTTAAGCACTTATTCTTTCAGCAGGGAATACATTCTCCATTAATAAGAGAGACTATTGAATCAACAAATACTAAGAGAAAAAGTAGAAAAATTGGAGTATGTGCTCTCAGTCAAAATAAAAGATTGTTTCCTCAGAGTGCCTATTCAGAAAACCAGGGAAGTAAGTCTTGGGACTTTAATAATATTGCAATTAACTAGATTATATTACCCACTATACCAAAAAGCCATTGATACTAAGTGTGTTACAAATATTATTTGACTGCTTTTAGTTGCTTAAAGCATGTAGTTACTGCAGCTTGCAACTGGGCTAATGAGATCTACAAAAGTACAGAAAAATTTTTGTTGACATTTTACGGTTTTTAAGATCATTGACTGAAAATTGATATAATGAAAACAGACACAAAGCAGGAATTTCTGACCAGTGTTATCAATGGTTTCTTTCAGAGCTTATAAATATTTCAGCTAGTGTTATGTTATTTTCAATGTCTTTGTGGATGTGAGCAAGGCTAATTGGCCCATTTATGCAAGTTGTTATTACTCCATATATTGATTAGTTTCAGTTAGTGGATAGTTATGTGGACCTCTACTGGTGTAGTTCACTTCAGTGAGACAGGCTAATTGAGGATAACTGTATTAATTTGTGAAGAATTTGAGTCATGCATTTTTAAGATTAGATAAGTTGTATTGTTTCCAATAATACATAACAACTAACTGGTGAGAAAATGCTTTTAAATCAAGTTTGTTAGAAGAGTTTTAATGACCAGGTTAGACTTATTTGTAATAAGGAATACTGATTTGCATGCAAATAATTAGTGTGCCAAAGTCTTTAAAAAGAAATAGATCCTACCTTGGTTAAACATGCCCTTTTGCATTTTTATTTACAGTGTTACTTTTCTTAGCTAAGGATTCATTCAGTGCAATGGTAATTTGATCGGGAAGTAGACAGACATTTAATCACGAATTCTGAATTACTGGGGCTCAAATAATGAGGTTTTAGCATATAGTCATTTTTTATTATCCACATCAATGAATGTGACACAATGATAATTTCAGAATCATTTTTTTTTACTTTGTATATTTTTTGGAGGAAAGATAACCTCTTGGTTAGGTTTTGTTTGAACTTCTGTTAAATTTACATTTGCATTCCCTTTATACACATAGATGGGCAAAGAGATAACCAAGAAGCATAAAAAAAGTTGGGAAAAGCTTCAATTGGAGGAATCACTAAATTTAATTCACAGGTTGAAAATCATCTTTCTTGCAAATTTCTTCATTTCTAAGGATATGTTCAACAAACTTTCCCAGACCAATAAGAATTTCATGTCTTCTTAAAGTATTCCTAAGTAAAATTCTGTTCATTATTCCTGGAAAATCCAGTGAACTCAGAACTGGGTGTAGGAATCTGGAATGCATATTGGACCCTATACCCCTACACTGTACCATATAAGAGGAATAAATAAAGAGAAATGATTTGAAACCATTCAGAAACAGTGATGGTATATGTGCTCTTTCTCTTCCGCTTGGATTTGTCTGAGTACTGCTGCATTTTGCTTAGTGTCAGAAACATTGAAATGAGTTCAAACACACGAAGCAAAATTGCTGATATGTGATAGCGGAGGGTAAATAAAAATCTTGGTTCACTGATTTTCTCCCTAACTCCAACACATCATTTGGGATAAATTCTTCTAGTTGACCCTCAATACCTTCTTTGTTAATGATAGAATCTTGGATCTTATCTAAATATGCTTAATACTGCCTTCCCTAGCCTCCTTTGTGCCTCAATAAATTAATATCGTAAAGTCCATCAACTGATGTATAAGTTACTTCTGCAGTGTCTTTCAAATTGAACACTGCCAAAGATGGTACTTAGCATGCGATACACTCTGGAGATAATGGAGCCAATCCCTGGTAACTACACAGAACTTCCAAACCTTGCTTGGTTTGTCAGTCTCTAAAATATGCTTCTTAGAGGATTACAGTTTATGTGTTTAAGCCACTGTTAATTCAGATTTTTCTGTCACTTCCAGTTGTACATGATCCTAACTAATATGGGGCATTTAATAAAGTTTTTCATTAAAGATGGAATCTGTTGCATGAAACAGAAGTTCTGCTGAGAGCATTTCACTCCCAAATAAGGAGAAGCACTTGTTGGCCATTTTGTTGCCACCAGACCAGAGTAGCCCTGTGTCAACGAAACAACTTCCAGGGGGTGGAAAGAATTGTAGCACTTTGCTTCTTTGTGTCAGTAGGTTCACACTGACAGTGTTTTGCCTTCGTGTGTACCTCTTTATGGTTTGCAATAACAGATGCCACCATTAATCCTTCTCTTCCCATATACTAAATGCCTGAATGTGAACCTAATAGAAATCTGATTATTCCCTAATTATTGCAGTCAAGTTGAAATGGAGAGAGAAGAGTAATCTCTTGGGAACTCTATCTATAAACACCTCATGATTGCCTATTTCAGCAGCACAGACTGTTAATGGCATGCAAAGGAAAGGCAGAACTGCTTTGTTTGCAAATTCCCATACTTTGTTCCTAATGTCACTTTTCTAGAAACGTTCAATTACATCCAAATTCAGATGGTACACTGTGGGTAATAGGGTTGACAATTGACTGTGCTTAAATAGTATTAAGATAATGCATTTAAGCATCAAAAGTTTGCAGCCAAAATTGATCAACCTGGCCAGTTTACACGAGAAAGATCAATACAACCAGCCATCCCTTTTTAAATGTTAACAAATTCTTTAACACAACACATTTGACCATGGGATACAGATTAAAATTAGATACAAAATTAACTTCCTCTACACAGTGGAATAGTCAATTTGAAAATCCTGATAATCAGCTAGAGCTGCCCACAAAGCTTGGCTTCATAGTGTTTAACAAGAAAGGAAGCTTGCTGTCCACAAACCTAATGATTTTTGTTTAACTCAACAATGGGAAAGACAAGAGCAATAATAAGCCTGGGAATTTTTCCAGTAATGGTCACTATTCTGTCCAGAAAAAGAACAGAACTGAGCAATGTGTGTTGGATCCCTGCACCTGCTCCCCGCCACAATTGTGAAAAGGCAGCTGTACAGGTTTTCTGTTCCTGTTACAGAGAGACTACATTGTTACTGAGGGCCAGTTAGACAAGCTGTATCTACAAAGAGCCTTTCTATACTCACACAGCAAAGATCACAGTCATTCTCAGTAGTTTATCAGCCTGTCAGACATGAATCAAGCTAAAGTTTAGCTTCTGAAGAAAAGATACCCCATACCCAAGACCTGCAATGTGAAGCTGTCTACTACTTGGAAGAAGAAATGTTGCAGGAAAGTTAAAAAGTAGTGCTCTCCCACTTTGAGATATCCTTCCATGTGTTAAAGGCTTGATCACTAGCCTGTGACACTCTGGGAATGTACTGAAAGCTTCATGAATTGAGATCTGATGCAAGGAAGTTAGGTCACTAAGGGTGTGACTCTGAAAGAGATAATAGAGCCCCAGCCTCTTCTTTTTTCTCTTTGCTTCCTGGCTGCCTTGCAGGGAGCAGGTCACTCTTGTATACATTTCATACCATGGCTCGCTGCCATACAACAGGTTGAAAGCAACAGTGGTAATTGGTCATGGACTGGAGCCTCTGAAATAGTGAGCCAAGGTAAATCTTCCTTCATTTCAAATGATTTTCTTGTTTTCTGCTACCGTAATGAAAAACTGACTAATGTGTACCAAGAAGTGATCAAGGGAATATTTGGTGTCCAGGTAACATGATGACTATCCGCAGTCAGAGGCCAAAAGTAATTGAGTAAGAATATTAAGCCTGGATCCTTTCACATATCCTGGCCTTTTTCTGCTTGTAGGGAGAGGGGAGGTGAGAAATAGTTAAAATTTTTAGAGTCACAAGAGTGGGAAAGCAGATTGTTTTGAGAGAGACTTATATTAATGAATGGCAATTACTCTTTGGACTGCAAAAAGCAAAATTATAAATGTTTCTTTACTTTTGCAGTCCTTTCATCAATAACACCTCAGTATCTGCCCTCCTCCACAAGACTTTCTAGCTATAACTATTTGTATGTCAGCTTCCCTTTTCAACAAAACACACCAATATTTACAACAATTATATTTGTGCCAAGACCTCTTATGTGCTTACATACACCTGCATGTATCTTCACTACTATATGAACACAATTGACATGGGTACTATTTCATCTCTTTTTGAAACATTGGAACACTTTTTTTGGTAAAGTGACAGATCGTAAATGTTTTAAATTTAGTGAGCCAGATAGTCTGTGTTGGCAACTACCTATCTTTATGTTACAAGATCAGCCATAGACAATCATTATGAGAATAGGTGTGATGGTGTTCCAGAACAACATACAATTATGAAACTCATATAGAAATATAAAGACAGATGGGGAAGGCCGGATTCAGTCTGAGGGCTGCAGTTTGCAGATCCCTGTTCTAAGACAAAGCCTCATCAAGTCATAGGACCCTTACTTATATTCTAATCTGGTTTCTTATTCTCTCTGGATTGATGATGCTATCTTGTTTTTACTGTTATCTTCAATTTTTTTTTAAAATCATTAAAGGCTAGTTGACATGGTGCTGAACCATGAGTATGCAAGTATACTGGGGACTGGAACTACTTTACTGTATTGTGAAAAGCATGTCTCAAACACCAAGCTATATTTATTTGATGAGCTGATTCAGTGAAAGTGAATGATTATACTCCATATTGGTAAGCTGATATACCTATGCAAGTTTAAAGGTCTATTTTCATAGAAAATTCTATTTCATACAAAGGAATTCTGTGCACATCTTCTCTACTCTTAGGCAAGCAACCATTCACTAGTATTATAACTGGTGAAGGGGGCTGGGGAGATACTTCGGCAATCTAAGGTGTCTGCCTGTCAAGTGCAAAGACCCAGGTTCGATCATCAATACTACATACCATGTTGGTCCTGAAACCCCAGGCATGCTGTGAAAGCCCTGACACAGGGAGCAGTGGCGCATGACTAATCCCAGAGCTGGTGAGGCTGAGACAGGAGGATCACTTTGACTTTGAACTGTGTATTAAAACCCTGAGCAAAATAAATAAATAAGTACAAATTAAAAAAATCTAACAGGTGCAGGTTTTAGTGGGGGCTGTGTTCTCTCTTGCTTCACAGGGCACTTCTCTCAGAAGTCTTAGTTCAGTATGAAAATATTTTTATTTATTTATTTTTATTTATTTATTTTTCACTTTTTTATTGTTTAAAATTAACATGTGTTATATTACATATTTTCATCATCAGATCAGTTTAGATTAATACATATAGGTATATAAGATTGATCAAACAATTAAACATTAACCCTTCTAAATCAATATTATTATCTTCTTATTTTTCCCCCCTTTCTTTTCTTTGAAAGTTGACATATTGCATAATGTCCTCACAATCGTTCTACAGAGTACATTGTGTGGGCATGACCCACCTCCCTATTGATGTTGTTTAGAAAAAAAAAGGAAAAGAATATACTTCTCTTTGGACTATGAGGAAGCAGGTACATATACAGTCAAATGTTATGCAATTGCAGTGGGCCACCATTGAAGCTTGTGATGTTGGAAGCTATTGAATCTAAGCCTCCTAAAGCTCATCTCACCAATCTAGCTCTGCATTGTTTTAATAATTTTTTATTTTATTTTATTTATTTTTTCTTGTTCTGAACCTTTGTTTGTTTATTCACTCATTTTTATGGCCGGCTCAGCCCTTCCCTAGGGCAGGGCTGGCGCAGCATGTGGTGCCAGGGATCGAACCGCAGTCCCTGAAGCTGCCCATGCTTTCCCAAGCAGGGGCTGTAGACCACTGAGCCATCCCGCTGGGCCACAGCTTCATGCATTGTAATTAAGCATTTTTTTTTTCCTGCTGGGTGGTCAAGGGAAAGTTGAAGCAAGACCTGTATAACAAAACATTTTCTTTTGTATCTTCCAGGGTCAAATCCCCTCAGGATTAAATTTGAGACCATAGACAGTACTTTGTAGAACTGTTGTTAGTGTCAGCCTTCAGGACGAGTCACGGCCATTGCTTGGCCATTTTGCTTTCTGTGAAAGCCTGAGAGAATGTTTTTCTCCGGGTGACTCTTTAGACGCACTGCAGTTCATTCATCCCTTTCCTCTGAGGTCCCATAAACTCCTTGACCAGGAAATTTAGGACACCTCTGAGTTGTAGGATATAACAGCACAGGTTCTGTTATATCCTGGGTCTTTATTGACCTTGAAGGTCCAGGGCCAAAATATTCGCTATCCTTATAGCCCTTCTTTTTCTCCAATTTTTGATCTGTTAACTTACATTCTTAACGCTCCAGCAGAAAAGCTTTGTGATACTATTACTCTACAACATAGGTACTTCAGCTTATTATCACTGACTTTCTGAGTATCAAATACCTTTGGCTTAGATTGGAAATGATATTTTCTGACCATCGTTGATATTCTAATAACTTTCCATACAATGTGATATAAGCAGTTACACAATTTTGGCATAGATATTTGGAAATTCAAGGAAATACAAAATTGTAGCCTGTGAAGACTATGGTATTTGGCCCAGTCTCTTATTTTCAAGTACTACTCTTGAGAGAAAGGATGACAGTAACTGAGTTTACACCAAGAGCAGTACATATCGAAAAGACAAGAGTGACATGTATTCTAAACATAGTTTTAGCGTTACATTGTGCTATAATCAATATGCTGAACATTTTGAAGGTTCCTGAGACGAATATTTGATTCATCATGTGTACATAATTGCATGGTTTTGCTATTGATATTTTATTCTCCTTTATCTGCTTCCAGTCACTTCGTTGTTTAATCCATAACACATTCAGCTGTGTTATGCCCTTAAGTTCTTGTTTTCTTCTTTAAAGATCTTATATTAGGGAGACTATATGATATTTACACATATAGGTCTGGTTTATTTCACTAATGAGTATATGTTCAATATACATCCATTTATATATGAAGTCTTCAAACGTATCATTCTTTGTGGATGAGTAGCATTCCATTGTACAAAAATGCCACTTTTTTTTTTTTTGCGGGACTGGGGTTCAAACTCATGACCTTGTACTTGCGAGGCAGTCACTTGTGCCACAGAGGTATCACCCCAGCCCCCAAAAATGCCACTTTTTTAAAGCATTCTTCAAATGATGAGCATTTTGTTTTTTTTTCAAAGATTTGGCTATTACAAATTGGGCTGCTATAAACATAGGTGCACAGATATAGCTATGGTATGATGTTTTCAGTTCTTCTGGGAAAATTCCCAGTAGGGAAATAGCTGGATTGCATGGAACTTCCAATTCTAGTTTTGTAAGGATCCTCCACACTTCTTTCCATAATGGTTGCACCAATCTGCATTCCCACCAGCATTGGAGAAGGGTTCCTTTTTCCCCACAGCCTCTCCAGCATTTGTTGCTGGTTGATTTCTTTATGATAGCCATCCTTACTGGGGTGAGGTGGTATCTAAGTGTTGTTTTGATTTGCAGTTCATGAATAGCTAGTGATGTGGAGCATTTCTT
>PVJA010047021.1:0-14854 GCA_004027025.1 Myocastor coypus
AAAAAAAAAAAAAAAAAAAAAAAAAAAAGACCAAAAAAAAAAAAGTGCCTGCTTAGGAAAGCTTAGGCAACTGCAAGGACTATGGTTTGATCCCCAGCACCATACACATAGTATGCCAGCCCCACCACCAGGGCAGGCTGAGCTGGCCATAACAATAAAAAAAAAAGGTATTTATATTGTATTTATGCCTCTTTGTGGGATAGTTTAGACTATATATATATATATGTATAGCACAAAGTCTACAGGGTTTCATGACACAGATTGGCGTCAGTGATCCTCCTGTTTTCAGTCTCCCAAGCACCATCATTATGGTATTCTTGACCACACCCAGGCTCAACCATCTCAGTATGCCCTAGGGGCAGGACAGCATAGCCAGGAACTGAACCCTGTCCCTTCATCTGCCTAAGCAGATGCAGATGCTTTAATCCACTGACTAAGCTACCTGGCCAGCCGTAAAACTATTTTAAAATAACAAATGTGTGGCCGGGCGTGGTGGCTCACGCCTGTAATCCCAGCACTTGGGAAGCTGAGGCAGGAGGATTGGTGCGAGTTCAAGACCAGCTTGGGCTACAAAAGTGAGCTCAAGGCCAGCCTCAACTGCATAGTGAGACCCTGTCTCAAAAAGACAAAAATAAATAAATAAATAAATAAATAAATAAATAAATAAAATAACAAATGTTAGTGATGTTTTGAAGTGAGGGAACTTTTGTTTTGCTTTTTTGTTTTGTTTTTTGTTTGTTTATTTTTTTGAGACAGGGTCTTACTATTCAATTTGCGCTAGATTTGAACTGGACAGTGATCCTCTTGCCTCAGCCTCCCAAATGCTGAAATTATAGGTGTGTAGCAGCACACCTGGTGAAAAGAGAGGTTTACATACCATTTGTTGGGAATGCAAATTAGTACAGACCTAATGGAAAACAGTGTAGCAGTTCAAGAAACTAAGATGAGCTGGGTGTGGTGGTGCATGCCTGTAATCCCAGCACTCAGAAAGCTGAGGCAGGAAGATTACCTGCACTTCTTTTTTCAGGACCCCTGTTCGAACTCATGACCGTACACTTGCCAGGCAGGCACTTGTGCCACGGAGCTATCTCCCTAGCCCCAGTATTTGCACTAAACTGACCGTATTCCAAGCAGTGAGAAGGAAACCCAGCATGTAGAGTCTTTTAGATCCTGGTGCCCAGGGAGACTGGAACACAGGCTGACTTTGGCTATTTCAGTATAAACTGGCAACTGTGCCAAGTTTTCTCTCACAGTACAGCTGACTGAAAAAACAAACACAGCTGGCTAAGTTTGTCTGATTTTTCTCTCACACATCACATGAAGGAATAAGAGGAAGACTTCTAGGGCTTTTCTGCAAAAACCTGCAATAAGAGATCAAGGCTTTTAAAACAAACTCAGGGGGGCCCCGGCGGGATGGTTCAGTGGTCTAAAGCGCCTGCTTGGGAAAGCTTGGGCGGCTTCAGGGACCTCGGTTCGATCCCCGGCACCACATACTCCGCCAGCCCTGCCCTCAGGGCGCAGGCTGAGCCGGCCATAAAAATAAGTGAATAAACAAATAAAGGTTCTGCAACAAGAAAAAAATAAATAAATAAAATTTAAAAAATAAAATAAACTCAGGTATAAATGCCTTGAAGCATGGAAAAAAAGAAACTGGGGAGCAGGGGGTTGAGACGGGGTCTCACATAGTCCAGGCTGGCCCTGAACTCATAGCAGTCCTACTGCCTCAGCCTACCAAGTACTAGGATTACAGGTCTGAACCATCATGCCTTGGTCAAATTTATTTTTAAAACAAAATTGAAAAATATCAGGCTGGCAAGATAGCTCAGCAGACTAAAGCACCTGCTTAGGCAAGCTTAGGTAAGCATAAGGACCAAGGTTCCAGCCCTGGCACCCCATGTGTTACCAACCCCCTGCCACCACCCCCTGGGCTGATTGAGCCAGTCCCCCCCCAAAAAAAAAAATTCACAAGAAAGAAGATAACTTAGACTTTGCAATGTATATCTTTCTCTGCTGCTTAGATTGTTAAAATATTTGCATCTATGTCTCCTATCTTTAAGACATTAGTGGGTTGGGGCTGGGGAGATAGCTCTATGGCACAAGTGCCTGCCTGGCAAGTGCAACGTCATGAGTTTGATTGAACCTGGTCCCACTAAATAAATAAATAAATAAATAAATAAAATAAACATCAGCAGGGGCTAGGAAGATAGCTTGGCAGTATAATCACCTGCCTAGCAAGCACAATATCCTGAGTTTAATCCCTGATATCCCTGACACCACATGCTTTGCTGATTCTGGGTTCCTAGATGTGCCATGCTGGCCTGAAACTGGGCATGGTGGTACACACCTATAATCCTAGCCATGGGGATGTGGAAATAGGAGGATCATGACAAGTCAGAGTTGCATAGTGAGACCCTGTACAAAAAGAAAGAAAGAAAGAAAGAAAGAAAGAAAGAAAGAAAGAAAGAAAGAAAGAAAGAAACAGAATAAAGAACATATTGTTGGAGCTGAGGAGATAGCTCCATGGCACAAGTGCTTGCCTTGCAAGTGCAAGGTCATGAGTTCCAACCTTGGCCCCACAAAAAAAAAAAAAAGAAAGAAAAGAAAAAAAGAAAGAAAAGACTTAGGTAACCCTGCATGCTGTGCCAGCATGACCATAATTTTGTCCCACCTCATGTCCATCTAAGCAACCCCCTGCTCCCCCTCCTCTACCCCCAGGGCAGGCTGAGATAGCAACTAAGACTGGGTGTGGTGGCATGCTCCTGTAATCCTAGCACTTGAGAGCTGAAAACAAGAGGATCACTGCAAGTCCAATCTGTGTAGTGAGACCCAGTAAGCCCTGTACTAAATACATAAAAAATAAAAGAATTAGGTAAAACATTTCTAAAAGTCCAGAGCAGCAACAAGTGAAATCCAAGGATGTTTTAAAAGGTATTTATCAGTAGGGTATGATAGCACAATCCCAGCACTTGGCAGGCTGAGGTTGGAGTATCACTGCAAGTTCAAGACCAGCCTCATGTACATAGTTCAAAGAGTTGAACTGTATAGTGAAACAGTCTCAAAAAGAAACAGAAGTGTTTATTAAGCATTCTTTCAAAATACTTACTTCAAGTAGAAATTGTGTAATATACAACATATAGGAAGACAACTACATGTAAAATAGAGTCAAAACCCAAGAGGAATGTGTTCATTTGGTCAATATGTAATAAATTCAACAACTATTTTATTTTATTTTATTTATTTATTTATTTATTTATTTATTTATTTATTTATTTATTTTTTGTCTTTTTGAGACAGGGTCTTGCTATGCAGTTGAGGCTGGTCCTGAGCTCACTTTTGTAGCCCAGGCTGGTCTCGAACTCGCACCAATCCTCCTGCCTCAGCCTCCCGAGTGCTGGGATTACAGGCGTGCGCCACCACGCCCGGCTTCAACAACTGTTTTATATCAGATACTGTTTTGTTTTGTTTGTGACAGGATCTTGCTGTGTAACTCAGGCTCGCCTCAAACTCCTGACAGTCCTCCTACCTGAGCTTCTTGAGTGCTGGGATTGCAGGCCTGCACCATGACACCTGGCTACATCAGGTATTTTCACTGAAAAGTGTCATTCTGGTCAAATAAGAAGCCCAAGGCAGTATCAAGACTGAAGCTTCTGTTGTTGCAAGAAGCTGAATTAGATAGAAATGTTATAGGAATGTTACCTGGCTAGGCCCTCAAGGAGACAGCATGAAAGACAAAATACGTTACAACTATGAGAGAGACAGATGCTCCTGCTATGGTCCAGACCTAAAGACCAAAGACTAGCATCTGGGATTGATCACCCTGAGGGAGTCAGGAAGAATCATTAATCTGACTACTAGTGGCTGGCTACCCGATAAAGTCCTGTTCTACATTCATGCCCACTTACTATATGACTCACTTCTCCATTTAGTCCTGGACTTAATTTTACCTGAGCAGTGGTGCTTGTAATCTCATTGGTTGATCATAATTTTGTCCCACCTCATGTCCACCTAAGCAAGTTCCCATGTTTTCCACCTCAGACCTGCATGGCTTTATACTCTAAAAGTCCATGGAGGAGATAGCTTCTGGGGGACCACCTGCTCAGGGGCCCCCCTCTTATCCCTCTCTCAGATAGGAGCTTTCTTTCTCCCATAAATATATTCTGTTCATAACCTCCACTTGTTCCTAAAATTTGTTCTTTGGTTTTAGAGAACATGAACTTGTCCCAGGTACCTTTCAGATTAGGAGTTTCTTCCCCTGCATATCATGTGGAGGTCATACACTGGGATAATTTTCCCCCTGTATCACTATGACATATATTCATACACATGATCCTTTTATAATTACCACATAGATTTTTTTTTTTTTTGCAGAGATATCTCCTTGAAATCCGTATTTGTTACTCTTTTTTTTTTTTTTGTCTTTTTGAGACAGGGTCTCACTGTGCAGTTGAGGCTGGCCTTGAGCTCACTTTTGTAGCCCAGGCTGGTCTTGAACTCGCACTGATCCTCCTGCCTCAGCCTCCCAAGTGCTGGGATTACAGGCGTGCGCCACCACGCCCAGCCCGTATTTGTTACTCTTAAGAACACCATTTTTGGGGCTAGAGAGGTAGTTCAGTAGAGTAAGTGCCTGCCTGGCAAGTGCAGGTTCAACCCCTGGTACTGAAAAAAAAAAAAAAAAAAAAGAACACCATTCTTTGTATTTATTTATTTATTTATAAGTAAATATTTTCCCCAGAATGTTACAAAGCAACCAAATCAATCCTTGGACAAAGGAATAAAATCGAAGTTTGATACCTAAATTATTTTTACAAAAGCAGAAGGAGCTGAATAGTAAGTGCTAGCTTAAGTAAAAGTCAGGGTGGGTCACTGATCTAGGTAGGAGCATTGTGTCATCTTAGCAGGTGACAATGCTAGACAGCCTTTCCCAATGACAACTTGTGTTGGCACAAACACCTACATGCCCCTCACTTGCTCAGAAAAAGTCAAAAGAGAAATAAAAAGAAATTGAGGCCTGGCCACAGGCAGCAGCAGAGCCAAGGCAGCCTGGCCACTGATGACCCTAAGCACACCAGCCATCACCAGGCCATGGCAGGGGTCAGCTGGGGCTGGCACCAGAGACCCAGATCATTTGGACCAGTAGTAAGCACTGGTACATGGAGAGGGATGGAGAGACAGTTGTCCCCTCCCCTGGGGAGGTCTAAAGCCAGGCTTCACCACATCACTCTGGGCGGCTGTCCCCACAGCCTTCCACTGCTGGCACTGAGGTTCCTGGGGCCTGGCTTCTTCTTCTTGCTCTTCTTGATCAGACTCAGACCCAGACTCATCATTGTAGAAGTGAATGGTGGCTTGCACTGGGAAGCTGCCCAACACTTCCTGCCCAGAGCCCTGCAGGTACTTTTCACGCTTTGACATGGGTAAGTAGAGTCTGAGATTGGAGAAACAAATATTCATTAGTAAGCTGGAAAAATAACTCCTGCTACAGTTTCCTTTCCCCTGGAACAGCTAGCACCCCAGGCCTTGCTGCCTGCCTGGAATTCTCTACCCTTCATGGTAGCAGGAGTACTGAAATACAGAGCCAGCAATAAGGGCCAGGCCAGGGCAGAAATAGGTGAGAGCTGGATAAGCAGACTGAAATAGAGACATCAGAAGAAGTGCAGCACTCAGGGGACTGGCCTCTGGAAACCCTGAGCTCTGGTCAGTGGAGAGGCGAAGTCCCCCTGGAGACAGGAGGAAGTGTTTCAGGGAGGCCCTGTGCCCACCCTTGGTTCCAGAGACTCTGCTCCAAAACTGTTGCCCAGGGAAGCAGCTAATTATCTCACATGTCACCACAGAGCAGCTACAAGAATGCATCCCTGGTTCTGTCAGAACAGGGAGGACAACCTAGCTGGAGAGAGAAAGCGAGAGAATCAAATATGGAAAGGTTGGTGGGTGTGCGAGCTAGCTCAGCGGGCTAAGTGCCTATTTAGGCAAGCTCAGGGACCGGGATTCAATCTCTTGCACCATATGCCATGCTGGCCCTGCCCCTGGGTGCACTGAGGCAGCTACCAAGTCTGGGTATGGTGGTGCATGCCTGTAATCCCAGCACTGGGGAAGATGAGATCACTACAAGTCCAAGCTGTGTAGTGAGACCCTGTACCAAGTAAATACATTAAACTAAACACACAAACAAAAAAGAGGTTGGAGCTCTCCCTAAATCCCAGGCTGTATGAAATTTGGGATCCCAGTTATAAAAGGGAAAACATTTAAAACATCTCCCCATAGGGCCGGTGAGATAGCTTGGTGGTCTAAAGCACCTGCTTAGGCAAGCTGATGCAACTTCAGGGACCAGGGTTTGATCCCTGGTACCACATGCTATGCCAGCTCCACCCCCAGGGCAGGCTGAGCAGGCCATAATATAAATAAATAAAATTTAAAAAAAATCTCCCATAGCTGAGTGTATCCCAGCACTCTGGGAGACTGAGACAGGAGGGTTGCAAATTCAAACCCTATGGGGCAATTTAATGATTTAGCAAGACCCTATCTCAAAATACAAATTAAAAGAAAGGCTGGGGATATGAGTGTGGAAAGGCCCAGTGCTGCAGAATAAACCTCAGAATCTCTTTCTCTTGTGCATCTCATTATTTATTGAGATGTCTTTCTACAAAGACATTTTGTTTTTGTTTTTCTTTATTCCTTTGTTGTTGTTTTTGCGGGACCAGGGTTTGAATTCATGACCTTGCACTTGCCAGGCAGGCACTTGTGCCATGAAGCTCTTTTGCCAGCCCCTATTATCTCTCTAGATAGAAAAGGGAGAGAGAAGATTCTCTGCTATAAATATGATAATTTTTACTACCTATGATTTCCAATAGACCAGTGGTGCTCAATCCTAGGGCACATTTAAAAATGCCTAGAGACATTCTTCACTATCATAGCTAAGATGAAGGCATTAGGCATTTAGCTGGAATTTGGTGGGCAGAGCCCAGGACCACTGCTAAATATCCACATTATGCAGAACGGTGCTCACTGCAGCTATCCGGCCCAAAGGAGAGCAATGCTGAGGCTAAGAAACTGCAGTAGGCCAAATGTGTGTGGTTTGTACATGGAAGACAGACATAGATGCAGAGTTTAATTTTTGACCATGGTAAAAATCTGGTGTTTTGCTCAAGTATTTGAAGGTGAATTTGTAGGATGTCTGTCTGAGATATGCATGAACAACAAAAGCATTTGGGGTAAATCAGAACAATGTTGATAATGATTAGCAGAGCCCATGAGTGATATGTGGGCGTAACCGCTGTAAAATTCAGCCCACTTTGGTGTGTGGGGGAATATTTCTGTAATAAAAATGGAAAATAAGATGATCCAGTCTGTAATGCAGTTACACAATACAGCTCGTGCCCTGTCATTCATAGTGTTCCATTCAATCACCAGTGGGGGAGCTCTGCAGTGTGTGTGTTGGTTGGGGAGGGGAGCTGAAGTAGTCAGTGGTTGTGGGGCTCAGCCACAGGCAAGATCACTGGGCTACAAAGATGTATATGCTGCCTGGGGGAGCCACTCAGGCATTTGGGGGTTTGTTTGTTTGTTTTTGGTACTGGAGATCAAACTCAGGACCTTGAGCTTGCCATGCAGGCACTTAAGCACTGAGCTATATCCCTGGTGGCATTTGGGATTTTAAAAGCTCTCCCCAGCATTGAAAACCAGAGGTAAAGATTGCTTAGAAATCTTCCCTCTTCCAGAAACCACACTAGTCAGTCTGAAGGTGCTAGGGCTCAGCTGTAGAAATGCCTCTTGATTTTGCCAACATTTGCAGCTTACAGGGTAACCAAGCTGTTAGTAAGCACGTTCATTTTGGTGAAGGAAATGAGAGATAGAGAGAGGCACAGATATAAAAATCCTGAACAGAAGCCACACACCGGCCTGAAGTAGATGAAATGTAAGTAGGACACAGCGGTCCTAGACCAACAGACTGATGGCCAGAGCAGCTAGGAAAGGGCTCTTGTGCATGTTCTGTACATGCAGACCCCAGACTTATGCAACACACATTGTGAGGGTCTGCTTGCACAAGACAGCATATGATCTTATACCCTATGAGAGAACTAGAGATGTGCTGATATCTAGGTAGATAAGTACATATGCACATACAGTTATAGATAATTAACACAAGGCATAATATGCAACAGGAGCTCTGAAGAGAAGTTGGAAAGAAAAGAGAAAGCCTAATTCCAATTTTCAGTTGAAACATGAGTGAATACCTGAATAAGACTCCATAGCCAATGTAATATCCTTAAAGATCCTTGGTGTATTTTTAAATTCAGGACCTTGTGATTGCCAGGCAGACACTTACACCACTTGGCCATATCCTTGGCCCCATAATTATGTTTTTTTAAATTGTCAATTCAGGTATTACCTTACAGGATGCTGAAACCCGAAGGCCCCCTTTGATCTCAATATTTGTTGGTCTCCCCCAGGTTCACGCTGTAAAGACAGACACAAATACAGGTGTAGCAAAGGAATGGCATCAGGTACCATCTGGAGGTTTTTAAAGATAAAATCTGAGTAGTCTGCAACTGTTATTATCAGTATCAGTTGTGTTGTATTGTTTTGTTCTGTTTTATTGAGACAGGATCTCACTTTGAAGCCCATGCTGGCCCCAAACTCAGTGATCCTCCTGCCTTAGCCTCCCAAGTGATGGGATTACAGGTGGGAACTGCCTAGCTCAGTCTCAGTTGTAGAGAGCATTTAAACACCATTACAGCTTCTGTTTGTTGGCCTTGTCCACAACATCCCAGGCCCTGTGCAGCAGTGAAAGAGGGACAGCATAGGGACACAGGGCCTCAGCGTGGGAGATTGAGAGCTAAGGAGGAGAGAAGCTCTGAAAGTGACTGTGCTGAGCATGGAAGGGGGAAGGGCAGAGTCCAGTTCCCAGTGTTCCTGAGAGTATAGTGTCACATTCAGAGGAGTGAGGGCAGAGGGACAGGGACGCAGGGTTAAGACCTTGAGGCACCCATGACTACAATCAAAGGAATCCTGAGGGAGGCAGAGGCCCCATCCCCATGCTTTACACATCCACTACTGAGCTGAGGTTTGATCCTCAGTGCCAGATTCTAAGCCAGGGCCCTTTTCTCAGATTTAGATCTGATTCTAATTTTGATCTACTCGCTGTAAAACCTCGTACAGGGCCTCAGGAGTTACTTACTCCCTTGCCCACCTATGCCATTTCTGGAGAAAAACTGGATGGAGCCCTCGAACTCAAGAGTTCTCCTGCTTTGTCAGGAGAGGGCGTCAGTGAGCAAGGGCGGTGCGAATGCCATCTCTCCGTCTTCCCCTGCAGCCCAGAGCTTTGCTGAGAGCTGGTAGAAGGCTGACAGCCAGCCAGGCAGCTGCTCAGGCTAACGTGTCTCCTCAAGTCAAGCCTGATTTTCTCACCACATTAGAGAGAAAAAGTCCAAAGCCACCTGGTTGAGTTAAAATTAAGACAGTGTGCTGTATACTGCCCCTTTGTTCATATTTTTTTCTTTTATATATTATGGCTGGGTCAGAGGGTGCCCTGGTGGGTGCGGATGGCGTACCATGTGGTGCTGGGGATGGAACCGCGGCCTCTATGGTTGCCAAAGCTTGCCTAAGCTGGTGCTTTAGACCACTGAGCCATCTTGCCAGCCCCAGCACCTTTGTTCTTTTCTGGCCCAGCACCTTTGTTCCTGCAAAAAGCAACTAGTAGGTTCTGCAGACGTTTCATTTAAAAGAAAATTGGGTAATTATAAGCCCCTATTCTTTCTCAAGCATCTATGGGAGACTGAAAAAGAATTCAGACGTGTTAAGTTTATGTCCCAACCCCCACGAAAAATGTGATCAAGCCGGGCGTGGTGGCTCACGCCTGTAATCCCAGCACTTGGGAGGCTGAGGCAGGAGGACTGGTGCGAGTTCGAGACCAGCCTGGGCTACAAAAAGAAAAAGTGAGCTCAGGGCCAGCCTGAACTGCACAGTGAGACCCTGTCTCAAAAAGACAAAAAAAAAAAGAAAAATGCGATCATAAATGATGCAAACAGGTACTAATAATTTAATTTTTAAACCAGGAGTGGTGCCCTACACCTACAATTCCAGCACTTGGAACGATGAGACAAGAGAATCTTTGCAAGTTCCAGATCAGCCTGGGCTACAAAGTGAACTCAAGGCCAGCCTTAACTGCATAGCAACACCCTGACTCAAAAAGAACAAAAAAGCCGGGTCCCAGCACTCGGGAAGCTGAGGCAGGAGGATTGGTGTGAGTCGAGACCAGCCTGGGCTATAAAAGTGAGCTCAAGGCCAGCCTCAACTGCATAGTGAGACCCTGTCTCAAAAAGACAAAAAAAAAAAAAAAAAGTAAGAATACTTTAGACAGGGACCAGCAAAATAGCACTGCGATCTAAAGTGAAGCTTAGGCACTGAAAGGACCATGGTTTGATCCCCTGCATCACATGCTGCACCAGCCCAGCCCTTAGGATGGGCTGAGCCAGCCAAAAAAATTTTTAAAGAAAGAATGCTTTCCGGGGCCAGGGAGATAGTTCTGTGGCACAAGTGCAAGGTTGTGAGTTTGAAACTGGGTCCCACAAAAAAAAAAAAAAAAAAAAAAAAAAAAAAATCATCTCCCTTGTGCTGCATTTTTCTTCAAAGTAGAGAGGGCAACTGAAAAACCCAGACCATTCAGATTACCTGCATACAGTAGAAAAACCACCAAATATAATGGTCTGCTCTCCCACACCTGAGCTTTCTTCTCATTTCACAAATAACTGCACACTAAGCCACAAGCTTTAGGTTAGTTAAATCAAATACACTGCCCTTCCTCACCATAGGAGCTTGCCAACATTTTAAAAGTCATCAATTTACATCTAAAACATAACAAATGAAAGCAAGTTTTTCCTTTAGTAAGTATAACAACTATTTAGTCACTCATGCAGGGTAACAAAAGAAGAGTAGTGGCTATTAATCTCCGTCCACAAAGCCCAGTGCTTGAGTGTATTTGCTCAGACAACAGGAGTTGCCCAGCAGCGCTTGCAGACAGGACTGCAAGTGCTTCAGAAAGGACCAGACGGCGGCTTTCCCCTGCACCCTGGGCTCCTTAGAGGTTTCTCTGCCTGTTTGCGCTGCAACCCCTAATCCTGTGCTCAGGGTGCCTCAGCTTTCCATCATCCTACTGGCTTGCAGAAATCCCTTATGGTGGCTTCGAACTTCTACACACTGCTGCAATGGCCTCGCCTTTGGAGAAAGCAGAGGCCACCGGAGCCAGTCGGTCTGTGACTTGGATCTCTGTAACCCCTGGCTCAGGGAGCGCAGCTCTAGTCCCGGAGGTTCTGCTGGGCTGGGGGATAAGGGAGGAAGCTTTTCAAAGGGCTCTTCCTGGTCCAGCTACTGCGGCTCTCCGGCTGGACCGACTGTCCCAGGCCCACACACAAGCTTACCTGGCTTCCAGCTGTGCTCAGCGTCCATGGTCGCCAAAGCATGGAGCTGGGAACCGGTCTGCAAGGCAAAGGGTCAGAGAAATGAATCCCTGGTCTGCTGCCTTTAGAGCGACGCCGCTATTCTTGAAAGGGTCACTAGGGGCCTGGAACATCCCCTCAGGTTCCTGGTCCTCAGGGACTAGTGTCCTTGATGTTTGCTCTCCTGCACAAGGTCAGTCCCCAGCTTCAAGACGACTCAGAAGGGAGACTCCCTGCCCCTCCAGGGCTTTCCCTCCCTTGAACCCGCTGCAGTCTACAATTCCGGATTTTCTGTGGCCAGCTCCTTTGGGCTGGGGTCAGCTACACCAGCTGGGTCCCGGAAGGACCTTGGCTCTGAAGGTCAGAATCCTGAGTTCTACGATGTTGTGAAGTGGGGATCGGTATCTCCCTTCCTGTTGCCTGGCCCCTAGCCCTGCCTCCCTGCTCCGCTGCTCTGAAAACTTCAATCGCTTGAAAAAGCTAGAGCACAGAGGACCTGTGATAAGCAAGCCGAGCCAGGCCACCTGTACGGCCAAGTCCCTGGCTGCGCCGCCCACGCCAAGCACCGGCTCAGCCCCTCGGATGCAGGGACCGTGGCCTTGCTAGGCCCCGCTTGACTCGCGTGGGGCCAGGACCATCGCCGCCTGTGCCTTGCTCACCTCGGGGACCTGCGGGCGGCGTTTCCATTGAGCGGGCAGGGACCGGGCCAGTGGCCAGGAACTGGACCAGGACCATGACCGGGATCGGAATCGGGACAGCTCCGCACCAGCCCGGGTCCCATGGTTTCCGCGACGCCAGCACTCGCGCCCCTCATGTTTAAACCCAGGGCGGGGCCTAGGGGGCCGAGGCTCCAGAACAGGGCGGGGTGAGTGGGGAGGGCTGCACTGGAAGGGGACCCAGGGGCGGGGTGGCGGGGTCCGAGTTCAGTCAGGTCCTGCCATCCTGCGGTCGCTGCATCTCTCGGGTTTGGACACGCGCCCCTGCGCCCAGCTTTCAGGGAATCTCATGCTCCATCCCTGGTGGGCAGCGGCTGCGGGTTTGCAGCCAGAACAGGATCCGCTGGAGCCAGCCTGGACCCACTCTGTCCTCAGCACTCCAGCAGCGGCCCCGACGCCCCATTCGGGACTCGAATCAGCGGTCCAGTGGGATCTGCAGAGGACCGGGCTGGATGGGGACGTGCAGGACATGAGCTCCGCCGTCGGGAACGTCGGCGGGATGAGGTGGGAACGGGGAGATTCTCTGCCCCCGTTCTCTGCCCCAGGCTGTCCTTGTTGCCAGAGCAAGGTCTAGGTGGAAGGGACCCCATGCAGGAGCAATGTGGAGACTGAGTGCAAGGCACTTGCTTTTCAGGGGTCATGGGTGCTGCATTTGAGAACTGGGAATTACTTTTATAATTTAAGTGAGTAGATTGTGTCTGTTTTTGGAGACAGAACGTCATGTAAAGTAGTTCAGGCTAGACTTGAATGCACTCTGTTGCTGCCTCTGGCCTAAAACTCATGGTGATTCTCCTGCCTCTGTCTCCCAGCTGCTGGGATTACAGGTGTACACTGCCACACCCAGATAAATAAATGGATTTTAAAATTTTATTTATTTATTATTTAGTACAGGGTCTCACTATACTGATCGGACTTGTAGTAATCCTTCTGTTTTCAGCCTCCCAAACTCTGGGATTACAGGTGTGCACTAAGACACCCAGTCTCAATTGCTACCTCAGCGTGTCCAGGGGGCAGGGCCAGCAGGGCACCCCGGGGATTGAATTCCAGTCCCTGTATTTGCCCTGTAAAGCAGGCACTTTAATCTATTGAGCTACCTGACCAGCCCATAAATGGATTTTTAAAAATCAAAAAATTTCAGGAATTGGGCCCGGCGGGATGGCTCAGTGGTCTAAAGCGCCTGCTTGGGAAAGCTTGGGCAGCTTCAGGGACGGCGGTTCGATCCCCTGGCACCACATGCTGTGCCAGCCCTGCCCTCGGGGCAGGCTGAGTCGGCCATAAAAATGAGTCAATAAACAAAGTTTCTGAAACAAGAATAAAAATAATAAATAAAATAAAAATAAAATTCTAAAAAAAAAATTTCAGGAATCAACATGTTTCCACAGTTGTGCATGGTAGTGCATGCCTGTGACCCCAGCACTCCAGAGTCTGAGGTGAGAAGATCATGGAAAGTTCAAGACTAGCCTGGACAGCCGGGCGTGGTGGCTCACGCCTGTAATCCCAGCACTCGGGAGGCTGAGGCAGGAGGATTGGTGCGAGTTCGAGACCAGTCTGGGCTACAAAAGTGAGCTCAGGACCAGCCTCAACTGCATATCGAGACCCTGTCTCAAAAAGACAAAAAAAAAAAAAAAAAAAAAAAGACTAGCCTGGACTACAAAGTGAACCCAAGGACAGCCTGAAGTACATAGTGAGACCCTGTGTCAAAAAGAGAAGAAAAAAAAAAGTTTCCATACTTTTAAAAGACTTGACAATAATTAATCCTAACGAAAGGTAGGCAGTAAAGAGGAAGATTCAACAGTAACTTTGTTTTTGTTTTAATGCATTTGTTGCAGGGTCTCCCTAAGCAGCTGGTACTCCTAGCAATCTTCCTGTTTTTAGCCTCTCCAGCACTGGGATTATACGCATGCGCCTCCATGCCTGGTCTTGGTGGCCAGGGGCTGGCATGACCTGTGGTGCTGGGGATTGAACCCCAACAGTAACTTTGTACAAATTATTAAAAAGACATGTAGGAAGAGCCAGCCAGATAGCTCAGCAGACTAAAGCACCTGCTCCAGCAGAGCTCAGGGACTCTGAGAAGACAGACAGACATGGAGGGACCATGGAGTTAGCTCAGTGGCATAAGCATCTACCTGGCAAGCACAAGGTCCTCCATTCAATTGCCAAATAAAGTACCGCAAAAATAAAATAAAATAACAAGACATGGAGCAAACTGAGGAAAGAGGAAGAGAAAATTGGGCCACTCTGGGACAATAAGGGCCCATATTTAATCTGTAGGGTAAAAGGTAAAGGTGTCTTTTGTTTGTTAAAGAACTGGCAGCAGGATGTGGGTGCTTTAACATAAGTAACTTCCAGGTAGCTAGTGGCCATAGAGGGGATTAGGGTGGCTTTCTGAGAAAATATAACTTGTAGCCTGTCCCTTAAGAACTTTCACCTTGAGGGCCAGGGAGATAGCTCAGTAGAATAAATGCTTGCTTAGAAAGTGCAGGGTTCAGCCGGGCGTGGTGGCGCACGCCTGTAATCCCAGCACTCGGGAGGCTGAGGCAGGAGGATTGATGCGAGTTCAAGACCAGCCTGGGCTACAAAAGTGAGCTCAGGACCAGCCTCAACTGCATAGTGAGACCCTGTCTTAAAAAAAGACAAAAAAAAGCTGGGCGTGGTGGCTCACGCCTGTAATCCCAGCACTTGGGAGGCTGAGGCAGGAGGATCGTTGTGAGT
>PVJA010047022.1:0-14840 GCA_004027025.1 Myocastor coypus
GGAGGGAGGGAGAGAGAGGAGGGAGGGAGAGAGAGGAGGGAGGGAGAGAAAGGAGGGAGAGAGAGAGGCATGCTGGGGAGATAGCTCAGTAGTCTAAGCACTACCAAGTGCAAGGACCTCAGTTCAATCCCTGGTACTACGTGACATACATGGTATACATGTATATGACATACCTGACATACATGTACTACGTGACATACATGTACTACGTGACATACATGTACTACGTGACATACATGTACTACGTGACATACATGTACTACATGACATCCATGACAGTCCTGTGCCATGCAGGCTGCCGAAACCAGGCATGGCAGCACAGACCAGAAATCCCAGCACTGGGGATCAACATGAGTCCAAGTTGTATACTGAGACCCTGTACCAAATAAATAAATAGATAAATAAATAAGATAGATATAGATAGATAGATAGATAGATAGATAGATAGATTGAAAAGAGATGTAAAATAGGCAGCATAGAAAAGAACCGGAGTCCTTAAAATGTTGCAAAAAGAAACTCAGAGAGGGGAAGTGTGGTCAACAGTCTGGGTAGGAAAGTTGCCGACCGGAGGCACGAGTGTGCTATCTGCACGGGGCTGCGGCTCTGTGGAAGGAGAGGCCTCACTAGGAATGCAACAGGAGAGCACCCGAAAGGGCTCGGACACCTTGGACTAGTCTAAGAGTAATTCCAATTACTGAGGAAATAGAGAAACCATCGTGGCAACAAAGGAAAAACACCCTGTACTCAGAACTAATAGCAGAAAACTTTCTGAGCCTAGGAAAAGAACTTAACACCCAGAGAAGTGAGGTAGAAGGAGAACCCAAAGGAGTCCTGATCTGAAAAAATCATTACTTAACACATCAGAAATAAAATACCAAAAACTCAGCACATGCATAAAAGCTTAAAAGCTGTTTAAAAAGCAACGAATCACTTCAACAAGCAAACCTAGCAGAACTGCAGCAGAATTCTCAGCACAGACATTAAAGGTAAGGCTCACTTGGAATGAAGCACTCCAAGCCCCAAAAGAAAACAAAATTTTATTCTAAACTTGAAGGAGAAATATGGTATTCACTTGATAAAGAAAAACTAAAGAAATTCACAGCCACCAAGCCAGCACTCCCAGGAATTCTCACAGATATCTTAGAGACATCAGGGCTGGGGATATAGTTCAGGCTCACAGCACCTGCCCAGCAAATGCAAGGTCCTAAGTTCAGTTCCAGATTATATATATATATATATATATATATATATATATATATATATATATATATATATATATGGGCCACATAGCTCAGTGGACTAAAGCACCCGCTTAGGCAGAGTACAGTGCAGGGGTTCGATCCCCAGCGTGCTGTGCCGGCCCCACCTGCAAGGTGCACTAAGATTCTATTGAGACTGGCCATGGCGGTGCCCACCTGGAATCCCAGCACTTGGGAGGCGTATGCATCACATAGGGTACGCAATTAAGCAGAAAGGAAAGAAAGGAAACCAGCAAGGGGAAAAATAATACGACAGCAGGAGTAAGTCAGCACCTATCAGTGTTAACTGTTAGTGTGCACAGCCTCGACCCAGCATAAAAGTTACTGATTGGGAGACTCGAGTGAGAAGCAAAATCCAACAGGGTGCCGAACACAACACATTTACCCTGAACGAAACTCATAGACTGACAATCAAAGGTTGCAAAAAATATTCCCTGCAGCTGGCGGCTGAAAGCAGCAGGATCACTGGCTGTACTTTTAGGGAAAGTGGATTTTCAGCCAAAGCTGATGAAAGGAGTCAAGCAGCGGCGCTATATATTGGCCAATGGGCCTACGCAGGGGACGCCGCCGTCCAGGGCACCCAACTACGAAGAACAAACTCCAGTGGACGCAAAAGATCAGACAGAGCATGGCGGCCAGAGTGTGGGACTTTAGGGCTCCACTATCACAAACAGCTGAACTAAACCGAACTTAAGAGTTGAAGCACAGGGCCGGTCAAATAGCTCAGCGGATTAAAGCACCTGCAAGCAGACACAGGGCCCGGGGTTCGATCCATGCGGGCCCCAACCCTGGGGTACACTGAGGTGACAATTGAGACTGGGCACGGTGGCACACGCCTATAATCCCAGCTCTTGGGAGGCTGTGAACAGGTGGATCACTATGAGTCTGATCTAGTATCGAGACCCTGAACACCCTGTACACCCCTCCCTAAAATACGAAACAAAAAAGAATCGAATCACACCTTTGAACAAACGAACTTCATAGAGTATTCCACCCAAACACTATAGAATATACTTGTTTTTCACAGCACTAAATTTTTTCGTTAAAAAAAAGAATCCATCATGATCGGGGCTGTTCATTGATGTTGTTAATTGTTTTTGTTTGTTTGTTGCCGTGCTGGGATTGAACTCGGGTCCCACGCCTGCCAGGCAGGCACTTACTCCATTGAGCTATCTAGGTTTTTAATTAATTCTTTAATTTCATTGACTGATGTTGGCTTACTTGGTCTAGAGTTTAGAGTGAACTAGGTTTTGCAAACATCCTGAGCCTGTGCAACAGGCTGGTATAGAGACGTCGTGAGAGCTACGCCCACCAAGGGGTGGTCCCCCGCACACCATATAAGGGAGGGAATGGGGCGTGGCTCCCCTTCTTGCGCTCGGGGCTCCTGTTTTCTTCCCCCTTGAACTGTGGCCCCTGAGCCAGGCCACCTGTATTGGCCTCTGCTGACAAGGACTGAAACCTCCACAGATGTGAGCTAAATGAATTTTCCCCTCCTTCAACTTTGGGTGTCAGGTGTTTCTCCCCAGCAAAGAGAGAAAAGTGACTAAGACAGTTGAGAGTGTAACTTAAAACAAGAGTGAAGTTCATCTTACTCCAGAAAGAATCAAGAAATAGGCAGCAGCAAATGCCAAAGGTGCTGTGGGGAAAAGGAATCTATTTTCATTGTTGCTAGATGTGTAAAATTCTGCAGCCAACCAATGTTGAAATTAATATGGAAATTACTGAAAAATCTGCAACTGTCCCATACCAAAATGGGCCAGTGAACACACCAGACGCTTCTCAAAATAAAAACTACAAATTTCCAAGAAGTACGTCACTCGCAATTCACTGCAAAAAGCAAACTGCAAAGGATGGATGGACTTCATGGGATCAGCAGCTGGCATCTCGTTCTTTAAAAAAAGTTTCTGCATGTCAAAAGAAACACCAACAGAGTGCAGAGGAGGCCCACGCACTGGGAACAAGCTGTAGTGGGCTGTGCCTTAGACACGGCACTTCTATCTTTGTTTACATATGTATGTATGTATTTAGTGGCCGGCTCAGCCTGCCCTGGGGCTGGGGCTGATGCAGCATGTGGTGCCGGGGATCCAAGCGTGGTCCCTGTGGTTGCCTAAGCTTTCCTAGGCAGGTGCTTCAGAGCACTGAGACATCTTGCTGGCCTGAGGACTTCTATCTTTAACACAAAAAGAATTTTTAAAAAACAGGCCTCCAAAATTTAAAAACACAACCCAAAAATGGGCATCTGAGATGAATATACACTTCACAAATGAAGAGATACAAATGGTAAATAAATACATGAAAAAATGTTCAACATCTCTGGTCATTCAAGAGCTACAAATTAAATCAACACTGAGATTCCGTCTTACTCCACAAAGAATAGCTGACATCAAGAAATCAGCCGATAACAAGTGCTGGGGAGGCTGTGGGGGAAAAGGAACTCTTCCACTGTTGGTGGGACTGCAGCCTGCTACAGCCACTATGGAAATCAGGACTGGAAACTAGGACTGGACATCCTATTCAATCCAGCTATTCACCTTCTCGGTATTTTCCCCAAAGCGCTGAAAATATACCATAGTGACACATGTACACCCATGTTTATAGCAGCACAATTGGTGACAGCCAAATCTTGGAAGCAACCAGAATGCCCACCACTTGAGACATAGATGAAAAAAATGTGATATTTTTATACAATGCAGTATTGCTCAGCTATAAAGAAAAACAAACCTGAGGCTTTTATAGGTAAGTGAATGCAGTTAGAGGCTACACTCACAAGTGAAATACATCAGACCCACAGGTGTTAATGTCATATTGACTCCCTAGTGTAAGAACCCAAAAGAATACATAAAACCTGAAGGGTATAATAAATATAGTAAAACAGAAAATGTACTTACAGATTAAACAACAGTAGGGATGAGAGAAGGGTTTTCTCGTTTCTTTTTGGCGGGCTCACGCTGCCTTAAGGGTGGGTGCAGGGATAGAACTGCCGTCCGCTGTGCCTGCCTGGGATTGCCCACACAGGCGCTTAAACCACTGAGCTAACCTGAAAGCCCCCAGGAGATGAGAGAAAGGAGAAAAGATGGAAGGAAGGAAGGAAGAAAGGAAGGGAGGGAGGGAGGAGAGAGGGAGGGGAAGAGGTAAGTATATATAAGCATGGCTGATATGACTCATAATTGCCAGTCTTTTTTTTTTTTTTTTGCGGGCCCGGGGTTCGAACTCACAACCTTGCACTTGCCAGGCAGGCACTTGTGCCATGGAGGTATCTTCCCAGCCCTGCCATCAGTCTTTTGAAAATAGCAGTTAACGTGTACAATTTTCACCTTGACCAACTGTGTGCTGATATCTGTACACTGAGCAGCTACACTGAGAACAGCAGTGTGTAGGGTGAAAGCCGCGGTTGAGCGCCTCTCATCTTGGTTTTCTGTACCATTTCTAATGCCTTATCAATTATTATTAGACTCTCTTAAGGATGAATTTAAAGAAGAAAAACCAAAAAAAAAAATTAGGTTTGTTGAAAACAAGCATCAATGTTCAATTATTTGTCCAATCTCACATGACTCTGTATGTTAATCTGAGCAACAGATTTGACAGTGAAAATGAAAATAGAAAGTGTGATAACCATTGTCTTTGTTTTGTTTTTCTGCAATCCTGGGGATTGAATTCAGGATCCTGTGCTTGCCAGGCAAGTGCTCATTCTACTGAGCTATCTCTCCAGCTCCCAGCCATTGTTTTTTTGTTTTTTCTTTGTATTTTTTTTTTCTTTTTTTGAGACAGGGTCTTGCTATGCAGCTCACTTTTATAGCCCAGGCTGGTCTCAAACTCACACCAGTCTTCCTGCCTCAGCCTCCCAAGTGCTGGGGTTACAGGTGTGCACCACCACGCCCAGCCTAACCATTGTTGATTCGCAATTCTTTAAGTGAACATCTGTAACGTGTGTTGTTTTATGTTGCCCTGTTTCTCTTTATTTCTGCTATTTGTTTTTGTTTTTGATTTGTCTTTGAAATACAATTTTTTTAAAATAAAAATAACAAATAGAAAGCAGCTCGTTGGCTCCAGCTATTGTGAAATGCACGGCAGCACAGCTCTGAAATGCCACCTCACTCCAGCAGAATGGCTGTCACGCCGCGTAGGAGAAGCAACAGGCACTCGCGGTGGCGTGTGGGGAAAGGAACACGTCTACACTGTTTTGGGAGTGTGAACTAGCGCACCCACTGCGAAAACCTCCGTAGAGATTCATCAGCAAAGGAAGAGAAGAAACTCCAGGGCTGGGGGAGAGCTCAGCAGTCTGGCAAGCACAAGGACGGGGGTTCGATCCCTGGTACCACACGCCACGCCAGCCCCTCGCCGAGCCAGCCACCAAAAGCAGGTGTGTTGGGGCACTCCTGTCATCCTAGCACTGCAGAGGTGGAGACAGGAGGATCACCATGGGTCTGAGCCACATAGCGAAACGCTGTGCCAAATAAGCAAATAAATGATTTTTTAAAAAGATTTTATTTGAGCCAGGAGTATCGCTTCTAGGTACGTTACCGAAACCTCACACCGCAGTGATATATGCTCACCCTTGCTTGTAACAATCTAATTCATAACAGCTAAGCTCTGGAAATAAATGAGGTGCCCAGGTTGGACAGATTAGGAAACTAGGATATACATGCAGGGGGATGAGTGTCAGTTTTTCCATTGCTAGACACAACACTCAACACAATTTAAAAGAGAAAGGTTCAATTCAGCTGATGGCTTCAGAGGATTGAGCCCATAGTCAGGCGGCTTGAGGCTAGGAGCATCTCCACAGAGCCGTGTGGCAGGGCAAGGCTCCCTAGAGAGAATACCCCGGCAGAAAAGAGTCAGATGAAAGCAGGCCCAAAGGCCACAAGGTGAGCCTTGAATCACGCTCAGCATCTGGAGTACTTGGTGGTAAGATGCAAGTTCCACGCAGCTGAGGGGCCTCTGCCTTGGACCCCTTCCCTCAGCTGATGTGCCACACCGCCAGCACCTCTGCCTTCCTGGGTCTGGGCCACACCTCCAGCTGCGTTCCCGCACTGGCACGTGCAGTCCTTGTCTGGCCGCTCTGGCCATCTTCTGCAGTGTGTGCAGAAGTCTCCCTGACTGCACCATACTGCTATTCTGCATGCCATTAAAGCTGGCACCATGTGACAGAGTCTGCTGTCTTTCAGAGCAATCGCCAGGTTCCCTTAGACCATGGCTGCAGCAGTCTCTGCATGCCTGAATGAGTAAGAATTGTGAGGTGAATACCGGGGCACCAGTTAGCAAGCCTTTCTGAGGAAGTGCCCCTCGTGCCCACTTCCCCAAAGAAGCCAGCAGCTTTGCACTTCAGTCTTGCTGTGGGGGGACACTTGCCTGCATCCTGAGATGCCCTCAGGCATCTTTCTTCTTGTCCTTATCCATGGTACCTGATCACTTTCTCATGGCTAGTATCTTCAGCAGTCGCACCTCCTTTGACCCCAAATTTATATATACATAATCTCTTCTGGATCAAAATTTAAGTTCTAGCCGGGTGTGGTGGCGTACGCCTGTAATCCCAGCACTTGGGAGGCTGAGGCAGGAGGATCGGTGCGAGTTCAAGACCAGCCTGGGCTACAAAAGTGAGCTCAAGGCCAGCCTGAGCTGCATAGCGAGACCCTGTCTCAAAAAGACAAAAAAAAAAAAAAAAAAAAATTTAAGTTCTACAAACTTTTCTGGTCTGCTTCTGCCTGCAATTTTCACCAGAAATCTGGATATAAGCAGTCGGCAGGACCCAAGCCACACCCTGAACACCAAGTTGGAAATTTCCTCCAGCAGATCCATTTCCCCACCGCTGGTCTCACACATGGGAAAATTAGGAATTCTTCTCCAGAGCATCGCGCACATGGAGTCTAGCACAGCTTCCGGTGGACTCCGAGATCCCAGCCAAGCCTGCTGAGCCTGACCTCCACTACCTGCCTTCCGGTCAACATGTCACCCCCAACTAGAAGGACCAGTGGAGTTCTGCGGACACCGTTCTGGGCCTTCTCCAGCCTGCATCTCCAAATAATTTCAAATTCTTGCTATGAAACATTTTAGGATTTGTTGTTGTTGTTCTTACAAACGAAATGTGTTTAATTCACGGTTCCAGAATTCTGAGACTCAAAACGGGCCTCAAGAGGCTGAAATCAGGTGCAGCGGCGGCCTGCGTCACGAGGCCCGGCAGGGATCCGTCTGCTCTCTCAGGCCCTCCAGCCTGCCAGTTCTAGCAGAGGCTACCCTAAATCTCTCCAGGTGGCTTGCTGCCAAGCATGCCTTCACCCAGGGACCGGGCAAGCCAAGAGCGGGCGCGCGCAGGAGCGCCAGGGCCCTCGGCGTCAGGACCGGGATTTCAGGGGGGCGCAGGCATGGAACAGGGTTCAGCTGGCAGATGCAGGCGGCTCAAAGACGCAGCGACGAGCCTTGCCCCTCAGGGCGCCCGAGACGCGGGAGCTGCAGGTCATCGGGGCCTTGCAGGGCCCTGCAGAGCCAGGCCACCTGGGAGCCCGACCTTCCCGGGACAACACGGGCCCCCTCGGAGGACAGCAGGGTTCCGAAGGCGCTTCGCCCTGCCGGCTCCGCTCCTTGCGGGGCGACGCCTCCCGACTGTCCAGGACCTGTGCGCGGACACGGCGGCTCGGGCGTTGAGGATGCCAGCCGTGGGTCGCCACGCTAGGACACGACGTCGCGGATTATCAGGAGCTCCGAAGGCTCAAGTGCTGTGAGCGGAAAAACCGCCCCAGACCGGGCCCGCTCGGACGTGGAAGCGCTGGCCTTGCTCGCCACGAGGGGGCGCACGCGGGTCGATGCCGCGTCTGGGCCACGGGACCCCCCAGGCTCGGTCAACGCCGCGGTCCGGAACGTTGAAAGCCGGGCTCGGCGCGGAGCCACGAGGAGCTCGGACTCCCAGGGCTCCGCGCTGGCCGATGCCCCAGCAGGCCGGCCGGGTCTGAAGAGAGGTCCCGTGGGACGGGGCTGGAGAAGGCGCGGAGGCGCGGGTCGCGGGCACGGGCTCCCCGACAAGTCCGATCGACCGCCCTCCCAAAGCTGAGGTCCCAGCGGGAGAGCGGCTCAGGCCTGGCGCCCTAATATTTAGATGGCTGAGGCAGGAGGACCCACGCAGGAGCCCACCCTGGGTGAGAGAGATCCTGTCCGGGAAATAAAGATTGCTGAGGACGTGCTTCCTCGCGAAGGACCTAGGTTCAACTTCCAGGAGCAAAACAAAGAGAAGCCGCTAGCCCTTACCACTCTCGGTGGCCCGGAGCACTACACCTCCCAGTCCGGGACGCCAAGCGGGCATGACGTCATGGTTCATCTGTTGGCCAATGGCAGTATCTGAAAATAGCAGGGGGCGGGCTTATGCAAAATATAGAAAGGAACCAGCGAGCAAAGCTGCAAAAGACCAGTTTAACGGCTTCATTTCAAAAATATTCCTCCTATTATGAAGTTAAAAACTACTAAACATTGAAAGCAAAAAATAACATGCATTAAGAGTTAATTTATTCTTTAGGATAAGAAAGTTACCACCACTGTAAAAGGGCCTGGAAGCATAAGGCTTCCTGAGAGCGGGGACGTCTGGTATCGCTTCTCGGCCTTTTGGCTAAGATCAAGTGTAGTATCTGTTCTTATCAGTTTAATATCTGATACGTCCTCTATCCGAGGACAATATATTAAATGGATTTTTGGAAGTAGGAGATGGAATAGGAGCTTGCTCCGTTCACTCCACGCATCGACCTGGTATTGCAGTACCTCCAGGAACGGTGCACCCCCCTTGGGGGGACAAGTTGTGGTACGAAAAATAGAATTGAGGTGCTGGCTGTCAGTATACAACATCTGCAGTAGTACGCTAAGGTATAGTAGTTCAACTAGGTTCGAGGGATGTAATGTTCTAGTTTTTGTGTGCTAGAGAAGACTCTCGGTTTCGCTTTTAGTAGTATCCTGCTTCATTTTTGCTCGGTTTGCGCATAGAGAAGCGCTGGCAATGTATTTTCTGTGCCGGAAGTGGTAGGAATTTTAGTCACGTGAATCATGTACTGTTTTGGTCGGGTCGCTGTAAAGGAACACGTCCAAGGAGCAAGTGTTGTCTGGAGCTTAGTGTCTCTCCAGTCAACGCGGAGATTAATACTCGCAGCACACTATGGGTGCTTTTTTTCTATAGTGAAGTGAACAGGAAACGGTAAAAGTAAATTGTGTGGCAAGAATGAGGAGTGTTGGGACAAAGAGCGATAGCGTTCAGTTAGCATGATGCAGACGGGTCTCTGCAGTCTTGAGAACGGTTCCTCTCAGAGAAGAATAGAAGCATATGTTTAAGATTCCAGGAACTTTCGCACTGTACTGTTTTCCAAAAGGGCTCTTCTTGCTTTCCTTCCTCTCCTCTCTCTTGACCTCCTCTCTCTCCCCTTCCTTCGTTCTTCCCCCTCCTCTCCCTTCCCCTCCACTTTATTCCTCTCCTCTCTCTCCTCTTCCCTTCATTCTTCCTTCCCCCCTGCTTCCTCCTCCTCCTTCCTTCTCTCCTTTACTCCTAGCTGCCAAAATGTGCTGTCTACTTTCCTACCCTTCTCTCTCATGAAAATACCTTCTGAGACTGCACTGTTGCTGAGCAGGGCGGCGTCACCTTGAGTCCACTTGCCTGTGGATGTCCGGATCCAGTTCTGCGTTCCTTTCCATCCCTGGGTGGGCGTCTGGGCTGTTTCGAGAACCTGGCTGTTTTAGCAGACTGCGCCCGTATTCTCAGAGAGCGCTGCCCCTAAAGTCTTGCAGGTGTCAAGTGCCCTTTGTGGGGATGGCTGCAGGGGCTTTTGCACGTCGACTTGGCCCTGTTGACGAGCACAGTGGCTAACACAGAGCCCGCTTTGCTAGCCTGTTTCAAGGGCCTGCGGCCACGACGGGCCTGCCGGGCTCGCTCAGTCTTGCGCTGGCCTGGGACCCGACCTCCCGCATCCTTTCCACGCTCATGAGCCCGCCCAGTTACAGGCTGGCCCGTGTGCGCAGCCGACTGTACACAGCCCGTTGTCAGCTCTGTACCTGCTGCTTACAAAATGTATCAGTTCTGTTTTACTGTAAGCTAGGGTTGGTGAGTGGGACCCATGTCCCATCAACCCACCGGCATCAATAAAAGCTGCCTTCCAAGTCCCTCACGCAAAGCATTTTCTATCCAGTTAACTACAGTTTCTGCAACATATATCTGGTAGGGGTAGTTATATTCATAAATATTAATTATATTTAAAACTTTTATTATGCAAATGAAATATTTAAGTTTTAATCTTTTATTTTTTCTATTTCACTTTCCTCGACTTTTCATTTCCCTTTTCAAATTATTAAACACTGATAACCATTTTACTATTCCAGTTGTTAGGTTGGGAATATAGCTCAGTGGCACAGCCCCTGCCTTACAAGTGCAAGGTCCTCAGTTCAATTCCCAGCGCTATCCATAAAAATAATAAAAATTTAAAAATTGAGTTCTTTACATGACTTTCTTTTTAAAATTTCTCTATTTAATACCTTAAGGTTTTTGGGCTCAATTTTAACTTATATTTTTAATTTTCTATTTCTCCTATATATCTAACACAATTCTTTTAGAGAAACAGTTATTTTAGACAAAACAATCCTTTATTATTTTAGATTTATTGTACCTTTCCTGTTTTGTATTTTCGAAGCTTTATCAACGAGGCTAATCCCTTGGTCAATCATAGGTGTTAACTAAAAGGCTAACACCTGTGATGAGTAACTTATGCTGCCCTGCTTGTGGATTGTTCTTCGAGAATGTATCTCTGATTTAATACAAATTCAGCTTATGCTCCGCGTGGCTGCACATAGGATTTCTACGCCAATACATAGGGAGGATCTTAACGTTAAGGCAGAGCAGGTCCAGAGGCGAACCCGGCGCCTCCTGGTTCGCCCTTCCTTCTCTGTTCCTCTTGGGGGCGGGATCCGAGCTGCTGCAGCCGCGGGGCTGGGGCGCGCTCCTGGCGCGCTCCTGTGGGCCGGCGGTCCCGGAGCTGGGCGCAGGCCTAGGTGACATCTCTGCTGAGGTCGGGGGGCCCGCGGGTCCTCGGCTCCGGTGGAAACGCTCGGACCCCGCGCCCACGGGACCCGCAGGGCGCATGCGCTCCCCGCCCCCGCGGAGCCTTGGCGCCGCCAGGTCGCACGCGCGTGGGGCGTCCAGAGCGACCGCGACCTCGGCTGGGGCGGCGGGTGACTCCGCGCTGCGGGCCGAGGCGGCGCTGTGTCCAGGAGGCTCCGGAAAGGCGGAAGGCGGCGGGGCGGCGACCGAGGGGGAGCCGTGCCGGAGACGGAGCTCCGTGTCCGCCTCTGACCCCCGGTGGAAGGCGGAGAGCCACCAGCTCGGCCGGGGCAGGGCCGGCGTGCGCCCGGGGCGCCGAGCTTTCCAGGCCTGGGGGCTGGCGAGGAAGGGGGCATCCAGGGGAGCGGGAGCTGCGGCCCCGGCGCAGGCCGCTCCTCACCCCGAGACCCGTGACCTCGGTGCGGTCACCCGCACGAGGCGGCCTCCTGAAAACGAAGCTACGGGCAGCATTTCGCGTCTGTCCCCAAACACAGGCACAGTCTGCAGGGCCTTCGGGGCAGCAGGCACGGGGTTGGCCCTTCCAGATCCGAAGCTGCTCACCTCTGAGATGAGAGGACACAGAGCTTCACACAGACTCAGCAGGGGCCGCACATCCCAGAACTGAGGGCAGCTTGGGCAGCGTGAACCACGGGACACGTTCTCGAGTGACAGGCTAACACCCTGTGCCCTGCAGCCTGGGGTCCTGGGGAGCCCCGGGGCCCTGGGGCTGCATGTGTTTCGCAGAGTCCGTCTATGAGATTCCACTCATGAATGGAAGACTGCTGTAGAAATACAGTTACCACGCACAGGTCTATTTCCTACGTCACTGCGATAAGTCTTAAAATCTGCCCCTCATGAATTGTGTTCTGAACTTTTTATTAAGCTATTATTATTATTATTATTATTATTAATTTTTTTTGTCTTTTTGAGACAGGGTCTCAAACTCACTATGCAGTTCAGGCTGACCTTGAGCTCACGTTCATAGCCCAGGCTGGTCTCGAACTCACACTGATCCTCCTGCCTCAGCCTCCCAAGTGCTTAAGCTATTATTTTAAAGTGAGCCTTAGAGCTTAAGTAGCTCACATTTTTGACACTTTACACATGCGCATCAGAATCAAGGTCAGACTTCATAAAACTGTGGCTTATTTACACCAAAAACATTACTAGCGTGTTTATTAAATATTACTTAGCAATATCACTGAAATAACACAGTCTCAGAAAACAAGAAAGAGGAGGAGCTGTGTCTCTGCCTCAGCAGACCCGTGAAGGCCCTACCCAGGAGCACACGGGGCAGTGTCCTGCCGTGAGCATCACAGAACTCCTGGGGAGGACAGCAGCGGAGCAGCCACAGAGCACGGTGCACAGAGTCCACGGCGAGACACCCAGGACAGTGGACAGCGAAGGACAGCAGATTCTAGAGCTTGTGCTACTTAACGTTGCTTGAAGGATTAAGCCATAACCTAGTGGAGCAACTGGGCGAATGAATGAGCTCAGGCTAGCAAAGCTGCCTACCAAGGCCACAGAGAAACAGCCTGGGGTAAGGAGTAAGGGATAAAGCAGGCTGCGGGACTTCTAATCAGGCTTTGTCGGTACATCTCCGGCACACACGTCGGTGCTCGCATCACAGAGAATGTGTGCCGGCTGGATTCTCCCCAGTCTCCTGCCTCCCTTCAACCCCTCCCCTGCTCCTCTTTTACAAAGGCTTTCTTTCCATCTTTTCCTTCTTTTCTCCTTTTTTTTTTTTTACTTGTCCCTTCTTTCTTTCCCCTCCCTGTCCCTTGTCCCCCTCCCCATCTGGACATTTTCTTCCTGTTTCACAGCAGTCGTGCGTTCTGGTCCTTATTCACACTTTCGGTTTCTCACTCCAGAGAAGCAATGTGCTCATTATACTTGCGTGCCCAGCTTATTTCACTTGAGCGTATGGCCCCAATGTGTGTGCAGTTCCTAGAAGTGTCCTGAGTGTGTCCATCTTTCGGGTAGACCAGTGCTACTGCATTAGGTACAACTCACAGCATTGATCCTGTCACAGTTGATGGACAGCTGAGTTGTTTCCAAGGAGGGAAATACTGGGTCTCATGGAAGCTCTACTCCTGGTTCTTTGAAGAACCTCCGCACCGGCTTCCACAGGGGTTGCACCAGTCCGCGCTGCCACCAGCAGTGCAGAAGGGCCCCTTTTCCCCACAGCCTCCCCAGCACTTGTTACTGGTTGGCTTCTTGATGTTGACCATTCTTTGCAGGTGAGATGGAATCTCAGTGTTGTCTTCATTTGCATCTCTGAGATGACCAGTGATGCTGAACCTTTTCTCACGTGTTCGTTTCTGCTTGTACTTCTTCACCCGAGACACATGCATTCATCTCAGGTGCCATTTTGCGCCTGGGTCTCTAGTTTTATCAGTATGACTCTTTGAGTTCCTCCTATGTTCTCAGGGTTAATATCCCTTCAGACTACAATAGTTTCAATTGGGAAATTTCCATGAGCCATGTGCCAAACACAAAGCTATACATGAAGGCAAAGCAAAGTTAGCAGTCTCTTCTGTGTTAATCAAGAGAAGATGGCTGGGCGTGGTGGCGCACGCCTGTAATCCCAGCACTTGGGAGGCTGAGGCAGGGGGATCAGTGCGAGTTCGAGACCAGCCTGGGCTACAAAAGTGAGCTCAAGGCCAGCCTCAACTGCATAGTGAGACCCTGTCTCAAAAAAAAAAAAAAAAAAAAAAAAAAAAGAGAGAAGATGGACTTATCAACTTTTTTAAATGGCCCAAGATGAAAAAAAAAAAAATCACTTTGGGCTGTTGAGAGAGCTTAGTGACATACATGCCTCAGTTCGATCCCCAGTACAGCAAATTAAAAAATAGATAAATAAATAAATGGCTCAGGAAAACAACATTACTGTAGAACTTGTCAAAAAAAAAAAAAAAAACACAGAGACCCAAACTGCACCACTGGGAGCTGAGCCTGCGCGGCCGCCGCGGGTAAGCTCCCTGCGCCCCTCTGCCCCGCCTCTGCGTTCCCGAGACTAACTTCCTGTTGCAGCCTAGACCCAAACCGCACCGCTGGGAGCTGAGCCCGCGCGCGCCGGCTGGGTCACGATCCTTGGCCCGCATTCCCTTTCCCCGCCCCCCCCCTTTTTTTTGAACCCCTCCAGCTCAAGCTGCAGCACCAAAGCCATCAAATAGCCCGTTTGGCAACCTATCTGGTCCAGGAGCCTACCAGGACTATTCAATCCCAAAGCTCCACCTCCACCTACAGATCACATCCGCCAGGATTCACAAAAGCTAGCAGCCAGAGCCCCAACACAAGAGTCAGGAAACTCTGTAGAAGAACCACCTTGGAGTCTCCAGACCAAACGCCTATAGACACAGCATAACACCACCAAAGTGCAGAGGTCGCTTCCATACAAAATGATAACAACAAGGAGTAGGAGGCAATCTCAGGACCCGTGCCCACCCAAACCAAATACAGAAGACACTATCATGGAAGAAAATGAGAATTATACAGATGAAACCTCTGAATTGGTAGCATCTGAGGCA
>PVJA010047023.1:0-14864 GCA_004027025.1 Myocastor coypus
AAAAAAAAAAAAAAAAAAAAAAAAAAAAAAAAAGACCGAAGAGAAGTCATATTCAAAGACCTAAGAAAGGAAGAAAGCTTGGTGCCCAGAAAGGATGGAGGTCGAGGCAGTGAAGCCGCAGAAAGGCTGGGCAGATGGGTCAGACGCTTGGCTGTCGCCGGGTCTTTCTTTCTCCAGGCTAAAGGGTGCGCAAACTCCCCAGATCTGACTGCTGTGTTTATCAAAGTTAAGTCCTTGACATCCGCGACACAGGGCAGGTAAACTGCAGTCAGCACAGAGGATACACTCTCCTGTCCCCCAACCTGGGCATCATCATAAATGAAGAAACACACCGAATAAAGGTGCTTAGTTTTGGGCGGAATTTTCCATCCCATACTCAAGCTGCTAAACAAAGTGGGACTCTCAGGAAGTTCTTTTTCTACTATCGTCCATTTCCCCTCCCCTTTCCTTGGCCATGGGATGGCAGAGACAAGCAGCGGGAGGTGGCAGTGAGAGCAGAGATGCCACCCTGGCTTCCTGGGACAGGCCGGGGCATCGGGGGCACCCTAAGTGTTTGGGTGGTGACTTCCTCCTGAGATGGCTCAAGGAAGCCTCTGTTTCCCTCTGGTGATGAAAGCAAGCTGTGTTCTGTAACAAGGCGTTTACACAACAAGACGGCCATTGCTATCTTCGCAAACGGGGAAGGCATAATTAACGTTGGAAAATGCTTTGAGATCTTTGGATAAACATGAAGTGTTATTATCTTTGGAGTGATACAGGTCATGTGACACAGGAAGTGGCTCTGAAGGACAGGAAAACCTTTCATCAGGCAAGCTCCTCCGGGTGGCTTGCGCCTGTTTTGAGCGACTCAACACGCCCGCCCGTGTCATCCCTCCCCAGACTGTGAATGAATGGAAGAACTCGGCCTGCAGCTCAGCGACCACCACTGCGCTTAGCTAGAAGCATTTAGTAGGCGTGCACATTAAACTCTCTACAAATTATGCTGAATCCTAACGCATTTAATAAAGCTGTCCCCGAGTAAGTCTCGAATAAATATTAGCAGTTATTTTTATTGTTCTCCTAAGTATAGTTTAAGACGTCTGGCTTGTTATCTCTGTACTTAATGCCTTTAAACTAAAGAATTTGATATTCTTCAGTGAGAGCTAAGCTTACTTTTATTTTAAGGACAATAAAAAGAAAAAATAAATGTAAATCCTTAATGTAAAAGTCTAAAGTGAAGGCTGCAGGGAAAACACACTTAGTGTCTAGAATCTTGCCCAGCACATAACATTTGCTTAAAGTTGGGTATTTAGCTTTTCCTTTTCCCCATGCAAAGGACCCCTAAAAGAAATTAGATTCTTAACTGTACTTCCCTGATGGTTCCCTGGGGCTTCTCTGGGACAAGATTTCAAAGAGAACACTTTAAAGCCATTCCAATTTATTGAAGGGCACAAGTGCGAAAAGGGTTCTGTCCTGTTTCTTCCATTAACGACTATGTCTTCATGGTACTTCCTGGAAATGTGGAAGACAGTGCCGGGCAGAGTGGGGAGAACAGATAGGATCATAGCTCATGTGAGGAAAAAAGAAAATACTGTTGAGGGATGTATACATCAAACATGACCTGTGCCTGTGTGTTTATGAAGTCACTTTTGCTCCCTAGATGACTGGAGGTTTTATTTTTCTTAAGTACAGCGTTGCCTCTATTATTATTGTTATTAAAAAGTATTTGGGACATAGTACGAGGGAAAGGGAAACAAGAAAAGGATGTAGAGAAAGACTATAAACCTTAGATGGGAAGGACTGGGTGCAGGGGAGGCTGGATCAGGCCAAAGTGGGGACACTGGGGCAGTGTCACCAGGCCAGGGGTATTTGGCCAAGGATTCCACAACTGTTGATCTGACTTCTGTGGGTGTGGAGATCCCCCTAGGCACAGCACAGTGTACAGTGAGGTCAAGCTCCACGTGGACTTAATTAAAAGCTCATTACAGCAGCCCATCCCCATTAAGAGGCTGACCCACGTGCAGGGCCATTAGCACGAAGTCCTCTGCTTCCCAAGCCTGGGATCCCAGCCACAACCCCGAGGGCTTGGAAACTCCGGCCAGTTTATTAAAGCACCCTCCCTGCCTGCCACCATCAGGTACAGTTTCTTTCTGGATTATTTCACATTCCAGTAAATTAGTTTTATCCGCTCTGAAACATTTTTAACAAAGAAAGCTCTCTGGTCATCACATGGATAAAATAACAAGGGATAAAAGAACGTGTACTTCACCTAATCAGAAACAAATAACTCTAAATCTCCCTTGAAAGTACAGCCTTTACTGTCCTGTGCACCCTTTGCCTCCCCTGCCTGTCTCTAAGGCTTGGTGGGATTTTGAAATTCCCATCCTGTAGGCAGACAGTGGTACAGGTCCTCTCCTTGTTTTGTAATATAATTGTGGCTGACCTTGACAGAAGATCTCCCGGCTTGTGAAGTATAAAGTTGGTAAATGATACTATTGTTTGGCAGGTGGGGGTGGGGTGGGAGCAAGGGGTTTATCTGGAAAAAAAAATTAAAAAAGGAAAAAGAAAAAAAGATGGGGAGGGGGGAGGGAAGGACGAAAATGTACCCTAACCAGGCTCAAATGAACTGAAATGGATCAAAGTAAACAGAGACATCTAAAAGCTTTTGTAAGTTGAAAGTGGCTATCTGTTGCAGGCCTTGCCTCATTAACCACTGATTGAAGCTCGGCTCGGCCCTCTGGGACACCTAACACCCAGGCCTATCACCAGATGAACCTCTCTCAGCCAGGCACTCCTGGCTGGACTATTGCACTGCAAGCTCCTTGACCTCAACCTTCTTGCAAATGTCCCTTCCTCCCAGGACCTGGGATGTAGGATTTGTCCTTGGGAAGGTTGCTAAGAATCCCACAGCTAGCCAGCAAGGAATTCCCAGTCAAGCACTAGGAATCGCGTGCATCAAGCCAGCGACCCATTCCCCACCAAGTGGAGCACAATTCTGCAGGTGGGCAGGGGCGGGGTGCTGGGTTCTGCAGATGCAGGGTCCAGAGTGCAGGCCTGCTGCGCTGCTACTCTACCTCAGGGTCTGCACAAGACTGAGTTGGGGGAGAAAAGAGTCTACCATTTGTTTTTCTCTTGGGTGTTGCTCTCATTACCATATGTGAATGGTCAAAGGTGATGATGGATCGGGCCATACACTTACAGATATTGCTATCTCTCGGCCCCTGGTGGTGTCCCAACCTGCCACCCGGCCATTCATTTGGGACGGGGAGCTGAAACTGAGACACTGTCCAGGGGAGGCAGAGGGAATGGTGGTGGGGGTGGGCCGGGGTGGGAGGAGGAGCAGGACTCTTTTGAGTAGGACCAGATAGGTCTCTGTGTAGAGTAATATTACAGCTCCTTCTCTCATAAACAAGCGGCATGCCTGCTTCTAAAGGCCCATCTGGCATAGCTTTGAGAATGGCAATAATTACAAGCTGATGATGGACATGGAAAAAGGCCCCGCTGAGCTAACTCATAAGGAAGTACAGGCCAGGACTGCAGGAAAATTACAGGCTGAAAACCTTTCTAGTTTAGGCCTTTCGGTGTTCTTAATCACAGACTTTAAATGTTGTAATAAACACTGTTGCATTTTATTGACCAACTCCCATGGCAGGCAAATCTTTTTCATTTTATTTTATTTTTGCCATTTGCTCTCTGGAAAGCCACTTGGCAGTGTCCGCCTGGGTCATGCCAGTGAGTCTTTAACTTCTGTGCTCAGAGGAAAATTAGGAAAACAGTGGCAGCTTTTTATTTAGTTCCTAGAAATGTGCAGAGTTTTTCCTAAGTGGTGCAGCACATGCTACGGTGGAGACAGGCTCTGTGCTGAACCACAGCTCTGGGAGAGAGCGGTCACTTCGCTTCCGTGAGGTGGACTGAAGAGAACTGAGTGAAAATCAAGGAAGGAGAATCTAGGGTTCTGCACCCTCAAACTGTGCTGATGATGTAGGAAAGAAGTGAAAACGCAAACTTGGCACTGTCCTGCTGGCGAATAGAATGCTAGCTTCTAGCCCTGGCTTTATCAATAGTCCTTCTTGCAGGGATAGATTTGATTTGGAAAGGAGGATCCTTCTCAAAGTTCTGGAGACTAATATTTTCTAAGTGCGCCAATATTTTGCGTTTTGTCCTCTCAAACATTTTAGCAAATGCCCTCAGGAAATCTTCTTAAAGGAAGAAAGTAGAGATGTAAGGAGATGTTTTATTTCTTTTCCTCCAAAACATTAATAACAATATTATTTTGCATGTGTGTGTGAGTGTGTGTGTGTGTGTGTGTGTGTGTGTGTGTGTGTGTGTGTGGTACTGGAGATTGAACTTGGCACCTAGCACTTGCCAGGCAGGCACTGGTACCCCTGAGCTATCTCCCCAGCCCTCCCCTGAAATATTATTAACTTCAAAATCCATAGCTTTAATGTCATGGCCAAGCTAGTCTTGAATATAACACAACATCAGCTGCTCTCGTAGGGCCATTATTATGCCCAAAAGTATATGTGTGTGTGCATGTACATAGTTCATTCAGCTGTTACCATTTTCCATGAAAAGAATTTGGGGTTCATTCTATACACAGTAAAAGGCTGAGGTTAGAAACGATGCTTGGCTAAAGAATTAGGTTTTTCTTGATCTTGTTAACTTCTGCCTTAGGATTTGTATTCCAAATATGCTCTTTTGAAATTTAAAATATAACTTGTCAGGTACCTTAGTCTTTAAACCCTAAGTATTGCTTTAGAAATTGATTTTCCAATCTTCCTTTCCCTGTTCTTCATTCTGGTCCTGAAAGCCTTGAGTTGTACTCTCTGTGCTTTCTACACAGCCCTCACTCTGCCCAGTGGGCTATTTAGTGCTACCCTTTTGCATGTGACTCCATAGAGTTTTGGGGTCTATGAAACTAGAGCAGTGTCATGGTGTTGCTGTGGAGATTTACCAATATGCACTCCCCCTTTGTGCTTTCAGCAGCACCATCTTAGCTGCGGCTTCTTTGTCAATGAGAAATTATTTCTTTATATCTAGCTGTCTCCTTTTCTATACAGGCTGGAGTTGTTCCTAACAAAAGGAGCATGAATTGGCGGAAACTATATATTAAACGCAAGTCTGTTTGTCTAGTGCTCATTAAGTTGCCGAGTGAAAAGCCCCAACTCCCTGTTTTCCCATGGTACTCGGATATCCAGGGAGTCCCCTCCGTATCATACCATCGTTTCTCTCACTGGGCACAATCCGGCTTGAAAGAATTCAACGCTACTGGTCTTTACAGAGCTGTCGGCAATGACAGCAACCAGGGACTCTGTCATGTCTTGCTGTTTACAAAAGAAGAGCACAACAAGGCCTCTCCTGTGACTTGATAAGCCCTGACTCCCCTGTCGCTGACTCGGGCCTCTCCGGACCAGTGGGCTTTGCGCGGCCAGCTAAAGATGCAAGGATCAAAACTCAATCTAAACACTGCAAGCCTGCAACCATGGAGCAAAGATAAAGCAGAGCTGTTCAAGGTTGCTTTGTAAACAGAGAAAACAGAAAGAAAAACAGGAGAATCCTCCTTATAGGCAGAGTTTAATATACTTAACACTTGGTAGAAAAAAATCATAGGCTAACATTAAATTCATAGATTGCTAACATGGTCTTCAATAGTTAATCTTGTTTTGTCACCTTAACACCTCTTTATTTCTTTAGAGATCCCTGCCAGTAATGCTGCAATGAAATTAAGATAAAAGATTTTTCTTTTTCAGAGGCGGCAGAGCTTATCATACAGGAGGCCCTCATTTGATTCCTGGACTAAAGTTTGCTCTGAAATTTTTTTGTTTTACAGTTGTTTGAACACATCAATTTTTATTGAGGGAACTTAAATATATCTTGGAAATTGTAAAACTATATATGCTTTCTGCTTTTTAACTTTGTAAGTTCGGGGACCCTTGGAAATTGAAACTCATTTTCCCCTTGTATTATTTATCAACACTGGACACATGGAAGAAAAAGGTAGTTTCCATATGTTTATGTTGCACTGGTTCAATGCTTTCAGTGACACACACACACACACACACACACCACACTTCTTATAACTCCAGGAATTGTGGAGGGTTTAAGAATATCATCTTTCTTAAATTCTTACAACTGATTGGGCCAGTGCTGTTTATCTTCTAAATGTGTCACATGGTTCCTAGAAAGATTCTTCTGAGACCCTTGCATAAAGGTTTTATAATAGATTTTCCCTGTTGCTCACTGTTCCTTTCATGCAGAAATGTTATTGCTAAACATAACATATGTCATAGTTGATAGAGCAAAGTATCTTAATTGTAGCAATGTGATATTCACATACATCACATGATTGTAGCTTCATGTGGACAGTTACATGAAGAGATTTCATCTGATTCATAAGGCACAATCTTCTCCGGCATGGATCTCTGCTCACAGTCTTTCTCAATAGTTCTTTTGAGATATATGCCTAACCTTTATCAAGGTGTCTGTATATAGCATTGGTTCCGCTTGGAAATCACTGATTCATAGGTGCTGAGCCTCAGACCTTGAATAAAAGTAGCTATTCCCTTTATACAAATGTTGAAAGTGAGATTCCAGGTGTGTCCTGCTCTACAGAATTCATTATGGGTGACACTACCCATTCAGGGCTTTGTGCTTCTGGACAAGTTTTCTGGGTTGCCTTATTCTCCCATGAGCCTGACATGAAGGCAGAGGCCCAATTTTCCTGGGAATCTCAGAAGGGCCTGCCAGGCAGGCTCTAGCAGTGTGAACAGTGGAATGCAACCCAGTGCTCTTACAGATGTTGACAATCTCTTCGTTTAAGAATATATGGAGTGAACAGAGCTGTGTAGCTAGGAAATGACACACTGGAAGAACATCCTCTTCAAGTCAGGGTTTGTACCCCTGGGATTAGCCAATGCATACTGTTGGTGCTACTGGTGGCTGCTCCTCTGTTCCTCTTTGATGTGTTGGAGACCATTTCCATCCTTCTAAACCACGTAAATCCATTTTATGATTTGGACGGGTCAAAGTTAATAACTCTTGCTAAAGTATCTCCATTTTGAGTTACTGATAGGCAGCACAAAGGTATTGTCTTCCATGCATAGAGATGAAAGCTCTCAGTTATGAAAAAACTCATCAAGCCATCATTTTAGAAGCAAATATTTATCAAGGACTAGACACAAAGTAGGCATTTGTGCTCCTATGGGATGTGCTCTGTATTTCCACCTACTGATGGGATCTACTGCAGTAAAGTAAGAATGCTACCAGTGATCATGGGCCGGAGATGTCATGGTAAAGCAAGTCTTGGGAAATGACACGTCCCACAATAATGCACTGTTATGCTGCTACCCAGTTATCCTCTCACCTGGCTGTGGCACTGAGGGGACTGTTACACTCCATAATTGTTTTTGTGTTTCTGGCTTGAGCGTGGGCAGTAACTGTTTAGTTTGAAATCCCTCTGCTCCTAGTTCATCTTGGGTCCACATGGCCCTTGTAACTGGCTTTGTTCCTTCTCACATAAACACAGAGAAATGAGACCCTGAGATCTGCTTGTGTGTGGGAAATGAGTAAAAGAATTTCTAGAAATACCTCCCTGTGCACTGGCTGCTGCCTCAGAAAGCAGCACCACACAGGAATGCAGACACTGCTCAAATGCCCGGGTGGCTGTGCCCTGACATCCAGGGTGGTAAGGTCGTAGCCTACTGTTTAGCTTCTATGACATGATTAAGAGATTCATTTCTTAATGAGATTCATGCCAGAAAGAGTTGACTTAGTGACGTTTCAGGGGATAGGTGACACTCCTATGATGGTGGGAAATTATGATTTTCTTGGAATTTAATCTCTCTCTCTCTTTCTCTCTCTCTCTCTCTCTTTCTCTCCCCTTTTTAAATTCTAGGCAAGAATGAGGTGAACTGCAGTGGGCCCATCTCAGGTTTCTGAGCAGCACAGAGTTTGATTATTTAATGCCAGTAGATTTAGGGATGGTTTGGCTCTTGGCTTTTTCTTCCTTTGGAATGATGGCAAAAATATGAGCTAAGTATTGCTTTATTAAAACATCATTAGGTCTCTGTGTGTAGATATGTTTGAATGAAAGAATACCCCATATATATATATAGTATTTAGATAGACACAATGAGTAATATTTATTTTTATATATAACTTTCAATTGTAGAGTTTTGATTTCTGCCCTTGGTTAAATCTTCTCAGGTGTGACATTTATGCTTCTATTGCTGAAATGAGAGGCTTTGTCCTCTTGGTCAGGTAGTAATTCTCAATCAAAGCCAACCCATTTTTTAAAAAAAAATTATTTTAGGGAAGGGTATACAGGGTGTTCAGGGTCTCACTACTAGATAGAACTCGCAGTGATCTGCCTGTTTACAGCCTCACAAGAGCTGGGACTACAGGTGTGCATCACCATGCCCAGTCTCAGTTGCCATCTCAGTGCGCCCTGGGGTCAGGGCTGGCACAGCAGGCCTGGTGATCAAACCCCTGACCCCTGCACCTGCTAGCAGGTGCTTTAATCCATTGAGGTATTTGCCCGGCCCAGCCAATCCTTTTACAAGCATGTGCAATTAGGCTATCTCTACTGCTTCATAAGAGGTTTACTTGTGGGCCTCATTTCGAGGGGCAGCTACGTAGATTTCTTCCTTCCTTTCAGCTTGCTGTTGAATATGAATCTTATCTTGGTCTTTCATCCATAGTCAGCTTTTGGTGACAATTCCTAGCTCCTAGAAAATCAGTTCAACATAACAAACATTTCTGAAATTCCTTTCTAAGGCATCGTGACCTCAGGACCACTGCTGGAGTGGCTTAGGAGGAGAGGGCAATGTCCACAGCAAAGAATATAAATCTGATTGGAACAAACCACCATAATGAAGGAGTGGACAAAATATTGTGTATGTCTGAGAAGGAAGCCTTGAAATCTGGGGAGACTTCCTGGAGGTGAAGACATTTAAATTAGTTAAAAGAAGCTGGGTGTGGTGGCACAGGCCTGTAGTCTCAGCATTCAAGAGGCTGAGGGAGGAGGATCGCTGTGAGTTTGAGGCCAGCCTGGGATATACAGTGAGACCCTGTCTCAAAAACCATAAATAATTAAGGAAGCAAATACGTAAATAAGCAAGACTGAATAGATGAGGAAACAGAAAGCAGAATGTTCCAGAAGTACAGAAGCTCATGACACTGACTGGTAACAGAGAGAAGCCTGTTCTGACTGGAGCCTTAACTATATGTACGGAGAAAATGGCAGATAAGTTTGGAAGAATGAGATGCTTTGAGCTCATGAGGAACCTTGGAAATTCCTCTAAGAGAACTGGGGTTTAATCTAGAAGAAAACAGAAAGCTAATGAAAGCTTTTGAATGGGGCATGATGAGTCAGGATCATAACTTATTTTAGAAAAGGTAACCAACAGGCTATTGGTAGCTTGCAGCAGACAGAGCATGGATACCAGGAGCCTTGAGACAGGTGACTACAGGAATGGTCCAGATTCTGATCGCAGTGCACACAGCAGAAACAAGGGAAGAGTGCAAGGGACGCTGGGAATCTAGCGCCGCATGTGGTCAGGTTCACAGGAAACTTCTGCATGCCTCTGACGTTTCTTCTTCAGAGGGCTGGGAAATGGAGAAATCATGGTGTCTGAGGAGAGAAGAGTGAAAGAGAGAATAGGGAGAAGCACACTGACATTTTAACAGGCTTTGCTTCGAGACGCCATTTCTATTCTGTTCAGAAGACAAGTTTGTTAGTCGTGCTTTCTGGACTCCACTACGAGAATCATAGCTTATTTTGTTGACATTCAAGACTCTAAAACTGTCTGCCTCCTCAAAGGAAGAAGAGAAAAGGCAAATCTGGTCCCCATCCCTGTATAGTTCTATTCTACCCCAGTCTCCAGGTGTCTGTGGAGGTACATCTTAAGCCTTTCTCAAGATAGGGTCTGCCATACCTTCCTGTCCTCTGGTCTTACCCTTGAGGGTAAAGCCACACGGAATCCTTTTCAGGGCTTCTAGGATTCTCAGAGTTGGACATAACTGGCCTTTGTAGAGGTGAGAGTAGGGGCTGAAATGGATTCTTGGGCTATATAACTCCTGCAGGTTCGGAAGCTGCCAGTCCCACCCAAAGGGGTGCCAAGAGATGCCAGCCCCTGAGGAAATGATCGCTGTCCTGGGCATCTGCTATCTCTGCTGCTCCCATTGCTCCATAGGAAGGAAGCCGTGGGCTTTCCTAGGCATTTTTCTCACTCTCTGAACACAGGGGAACTGAAGATTCTTGGCTTTTGGAGCTTGGTTAGTGAATTTAAGGCTAGAGGGTTTTCCAGAAAGCAGACGGTTCCCATCTCTCAAGTGTCACTGCTTTGCAGCGACACCTCCTCCACCCCCTTTCCTGTGCTACACAATTCATTTCAACTCCAGAAGTCGAGTGGATGGCGTTAGAAAATCTTCCTGGAGCCCTGAGCTCATAGCTCAGGCACAGCTTCAGCATAGAGGGGTCTAAGTAGAGTGAGGGCCCTGAATCATTGTGATGGTCTCCCACACAGGAAATGTAGCTTACACAAAGGTTCCCACTCCTTTCTAGCTCATTTCTTTATTAGATTTACACACCGCATAGCCCGGGACAAATCCTATCCAAAGGTGGTAAGGATAACTGTTAATTCCAAATATCGACTTCTCATCTGATAAAACCATTCAGACGTTTGCAGAATGAATTTGGCTTACACCTAGAATTTCCCAAGTCAAATATTTAACAGGCAAGGGTAATAAGTTCAACCCTGAATTTCTGGAAAACACTGTGTATAGGTGGATCGATCCAACTAGACTATGCGCTTAAAGCATTGGCCATTCTCTAAAAGCTTTAGCAATTCACTTGGGTCATTTTTATGTCCCTATTCCCTCTCAGGGCCACTGAGAATATTATACTTTAAAAAATTTTGTCCCCCCAGGCATGGCACAAAATCACTCTCTGGTTTGAATTCCTTTGGTTACTGCAACAGCAATAATGAAGAGTGAACACAGCTCCAAAAGGGGACATAAGTACGCTGACCCTTTCCCAGACATTGTGGCCGAGAGGCTTATGTGAGACACTGACAGAGCACTCTGAGGGTTGATGGCTGTCGGACTGTGCAAAGAGAAGGAACAAGCCCATGAGGAGCTTTCTATAAACATTTCTAAGGGGGTGAGAGAAAGCCCAGCTCATTATAACCCAGCTCATTATAACCACAGCACAGGACTCTGATCTCTGAAAGCCAAAGCTATGGGGAAGGCTGAGGAGAAAATCCCGCCTTAGACCCCATTTAGAGGCTTACTCGGAGGTGGAGAGGGCAGGAGGGAGAGAAGCGATTTATTTGCACCACTGGTTTATTTGCTGTAAGCTGTCTTTCGTGGTCCACAGAGGTGACCTTGAGGGTTGTGATGCCAAGGGCCACTTACTTATTTACTTTTAATGTTAGGGCAGAAGCCACTGGGAAGGCAAACTGCTCTTATGGATCCTCTTGTGTAACTCCTCCGCGTTCCTTGCTAGGGCAGCTGGTGAGTTGGGTCACCACCCCTGTCCCCCCCCCCCCCCCAAGATCCCGTGTTCTCCAGACCCCTCCGCAGCCCCTTATAAATCGTGAGGAGAATCCTCCGGCAGACATGTTTGCCTTGCCAAATCGTCCCTGTTCCACCCCACCCGACACTGACAGCCCCGGGAACCTGAGGCTTACGCCAACCTGCGTTGAACTTCTAGAGGCGAGCACGCTTTCTTGAACGACAGCTTGGGCTAAAACTTGACCTCTGAGAGCTTCGGGGGGTGGGAATGGGAGCAGAGGGTTACTGGGAGCGAGGGATTTCCTGATTACTGCTAGAGGGAGTCTGTTTATCTGTCTTCAAGGGTCACAGCCATCTGCATGGGCTTCTCTAGCCCTACCTTGGATTTGGTTTCAGAGGCCCAAGTCCTGTGGAATTCTGCTCCCCAGGGGGCCCTCCCCTACCGGGTAGGTGTGGGACTTGCACACCACCGTAGGGTTAGAGCCTTCCAGAGGCGCGCCGCTGCAGCGCGCTTGCAAGAGTAGCAGTCGGAACGGCAGTTTTAAGTGGAGTTTACTGTTGTTGTGTAAACCTTCATTTAAAATTGACTATAAAATGTTTCTGAACCTGCCAAACACGCATTAAAATATTTTGCTCCATTTATGCCTGTGTGTAACAGTTGGTTTCTAAAGAGCTTTAATCAGTAATCTTCAAGTAGGAAGTTATTCATCTTTATTGCCAGTCGGCTCTCAGTGGTGGTCGCGGCAACAATCTTTTTATTGCTCCTGTGTTTAGTTGTTCTCTGACATGACAGAAGTCAGCTGCAGTTCAATGAGCTTGCTATTTGTGCAACTTAATTGCTTGCTTCCTTCAATACATACTCCATTTTTCTTTTTATGAGCAGGGCTGTTGGAAAAATTAAGCTTAAGGATATAGCCATCCCCTGTTAATTAACCTCCTTCCCAAACACATTAGTAAAATAGGTCAAATAGCTGCTGAACGGTAAGCGGATGGTTACTGGGGTCCTCCTGGACTAAGAAGTGAATCCCGTACATACGATCAAATCCTGGGGCCCTGAGCGTTTCTGGAAGCAAGCATGACTTCGAGTGAAGCTCATGGCAAGCCTTCCTTCTGTGCGCAATCGTCTCCTTCAGATAGAAAATATTGCTCGGTTTCACCAGGCTCAGCTACGGATCTAGGACAATGAAAAAACGTAAAGATTCCTTTTTCTCTCTAGGTTGTTTCTTGTTTAAGAAAAGGAGGAGGGGATTCTGCTTTTTTCTTTCAATACTGAACACTGCCCCTATTTTGCTTCAAAAGCCTTAGAACGATCTAAATCTTGCGAGGATGTATGCCGCTTATATGGAGCACAGAGGTGTCCTATATGCTCTCGTCACTCTTCTCCGTGTCTGGGTTACGTGCAGGTGGAAAATTAGCTTAATTACAGTGAAGGGCTGATCGGAGCATTGGCAACTTGACAAAATGGTTTGAAATTTATAAACCTTTTTATAAGAAATAAAAAACGTGTTAGTTTGTGTGTTTGGTAGGAGGCAGGAAAACTTCAGGATCAAGTGTAGACTCTTGGAAAGGGGACATCAAGTGCAAAAATACTGCAAGGTGATAACACGCCAGATGCAGGGACCTCCAGTGTTTATCTGCAGTTTCCAACTTTGGGCTTTAAGTTGAGAGGTCATCACAAGAAGTGCAGAATTGTTGCAAAAAAAAAAAAAAATTACTATACAGTTCTAACATAAATATCACAGGCATTTGGGTAGCAAATCTGCATTTTAAAAACATCTATTCTAGAGATAGCTCTGTGGCACAAGTGCCTGCCTGGCAAGTGCAAGGTTGTGAGTTTGAACCTCAGTCCCACAGAAATAGATAGATGGATAGGTAGATAGATAGATAGATGAATACATAAAAATGAAAACATCTATTCTGTTAGTTTCCATCTGATACTGGAGCTCATGTCTCTTGGCTGGGGTATGTTTTCTGTATTGCTTCAGAGTCGGTCTGAAGCCTTCCACAGCACCTTTGTTCTGATGCCATTACAGAATTAATGCTACATCGTTGAGCCTTGGGTGATGTCTCAGCTTTGCCTACCTGGTAATGAGGGCAAACGTCTCCTGCAGACCTAAGTGCTAGGGGCTTCTTAGGGACCTTGATTAGCTAATGCTTGCAAGAAGTCTTGAGACAGAAAGTTTCTCCCTCCAGTCCTCCTGCCAATATTGCTTTGTCTCAGGAGGAAGCTGGCTGGTGTGGCCTTATTCCTCCTCAGCAGTTCTGAATTCTGAAGCTTATCCTCCTTACCTTCTGCAGGCCCAGGAAGGCCTGAGGTGAAACGCTGGATTGTTGACACACAGAGAACAGTTGAGCCACTGGCAAGGTTAAGTAGGGGAGGAGGGGCATCTTCACATTCCACTATGCCTGGGGGTACTCTGGTACCTGTCACTAGTGTGACAGGGCCCCAGGCTCCGGGTTGGGGAAGGACTGTAACTTTTGGTGGGGGAAGGAACCCTCAGAACCAAAGGCAAAGCTTTGTTCCTGCAAAGTGACAGTGTCTTTGTTGTCTTTTCTGAGTTGAAGATACCACTCCAAGAAGGGGAAAAATGCAGAAATGTAGAATTGATGTGTGTGTGGAAGTAGCAAAGTCTGGAAACTTCTCTGGATGCTTGGTCTCACCAATCTGCATGCAGGAAGGTTGGTAATGTGCAGCTTAACTTGTTTCATATTTCCTTGAGATAAACAGACCTTTGCTTCAGGAACATACTCTGGACCATTCGAGCGCTGTGCACTGAGGTCTTGCTCTTCTCCTGGGTTTTCCTGTTTTTTGTTTGTTTGTTTTGTTTTGTGTGTTTGTCTTTTTGAGACTAGGTCTTGATATAGAGTTTGGGCTGGCCTTGAACTCACTTTTTTTTTTTTGTCTTTTTGAGACAGGGTCTCACTATACAGTTCAGGCTGGTCCTGAGCTCACTTTTGTAGCCCAGGCTGGTCTCGAACTCGCACCAATCCTCCTGCCTCAGCCTCCCGAGTGCTGGGATTACAGGCGTGAGCCACCACGCCCGGCTTGAACTCACTTTTGTAGCCCAAGCTGGTCTCGAACTCGCACCAATCCTCCTGCTGCAGCCTCCCAAGTGCTGGGATTATAGGCATGCGCCACCACACCCAGCTTCTCCTGTTATTATTATTATTTTTTTTTTTGTTTCAGAACTTTTGTTTATTTATTTCTATTTTTATGGCCGGCTCAGCCTGCCCTAAGGGTAGGGCTGGCGCAGCATGTGGTGCCGGTGATCGAACCGTGGTCCCTGCAGCCGTCCAAGCTTTCCTAAGCAGGCGCTTTAGACCACTGAGACATCCTGCCGGGCCCCTCTCCTGTTATTTTTTATTTATTT
>PVJA010047024.1:0-14829 GCA_004027025.1 Myocastor coypus
AATGAGAAGCTAATTCAATGGAAATCCCAGGAGTTTGGAAAAGCCAGGAGTGTGGATCTTGCTAAGAGGGAGCAAAGCCAGCCTAAGAGAGAAGCCATAGGAATTACCACCAAGAGTGCTGTAGGAGCAGAGTTGCATGATGCTCACAACTCAGTGCAGACTGCTTCAGATTCTCCAGTGGGAATTATGTGATTTAATGTTTACCCTGCTGGATTTTGGACATGTGTTGGTCCCAATGTTTTGTGTTACCCCGTTGTTTGCAACTTTTGGAATTGTAATGTTTATCTTATGCCTTTGAATGTTGGATATGTTTAACTCTTCTATTGTACAGGGGCTCACAGGTGAGAGTTTGCCTTGGATCTTTGAGGAAACTTGGGATTTGGACTTTTCAGCAATGCTGAAACTATTGGGACTTTTGCAATTCTTCCAGATGGACTAAAATGTGTTTTGTAAAAAGGGATATGTATGAGATTTTGGGGGTCCAGGAGCAGAATGTTATGGTTTATGTCTAGTTGTCCCCACAAAGCCTCATGTAGTCATTGGGCGGAGACTTCTAGAGTTTGAGACTTGATCCAAGATCCCTGGGATTATGGGTTTTAGTACTGATGGGATTATGGGTCAGAGTACTTCTGGGATTATGGGTGTAGCCTAAGGCGGGGGCTAAGGCGGAGAGCCTGAATGTAATATAAAGAGAGACAGAGAGACAGACTCGGGCTATTGCTTTTGCTCTGCTGCCATGTTTGGTTGGCTACCTCTGCCACCATTTTGTTGCTATTCCACCGCCATGGACTGGATACTCTCTGCTCTGTTCTACTCAGCCTTGGGCCAGCTGAATATCCATTGAAATCTCCACGAACTGTGAGCTAAATAAACCTTTCTTTCCTTCATTTTGAGTGTCGGGTATTTGTCCCAGCAACGAGTAAAAAGTAACTAATACACATATACAAAATTGAAGCCTGTCAATTGTAAGTTATTTTTCCTTGTCTCTTACTCTCAGCAGTAACTGAAATTACATTAGAAGCAGCACTCATCTGGAAGACCAGAATGAGAGGCATTCCAAGCACAGTTTCACTGTTACACATTGCTATCCTCAGTGTGATAAACATTTTGGAGGTTCTTAGGATGGTTATCAAAGTTATTCTGTGCATGATTTTGCTCCTGCCATGTTTACTATGTTTTCTGCTTCCAGTCACTTCATTGTTTTAATTTAATTCCTTGATTTCCGTTCAGCTATGTTGTCTTTCTATTTGTACTTGTTCTTTGAAGTTCTTACTCTGGGGACACTATATGATATCTTGATATGTAAGTCTGGTTTATTTCAATTATATCTTCAAGATACATCCATTTATATCTGTAATCTTCTAGTTTGTCATTATTTATAACTGAGTAAATTTCATTTTACGAAAATACCACATCTTTTTCAACTATTCTTCAGAAGATGCGTATTTTAGTTTTTTTCCAAGATTTGGCTATCACAAATTGTGCTGCTATAAACATAAGCACAAACAATCACAAATTGTGCTGCTATAAACATAAGCACAAACATCACATTGATATGATGTTTTCAGTTTTTCTTGGAAGCTTCCCAGTAGGAGGAAAGTTGGATTGTATGGGATTTCCAATTCTAGTCTTTGTTTTTTTTTTTTTTTGTCTTTTTGAGACAGGGTCTCGCTGTACATTTCAGGCTGGCCTTGAGCTCAGTTTTGTAGCCCAGGCTGGTCTTGAACTCTCACCGATTCTCCTGCCTCAGATTCCCGAGTGCTGGGGTTACAGGTGTGTGCCACCACGCCCGGCTTCCAATTCTAGTCTTTGAAGGGGTCTCCAGACTGCTTTTCATAAAGGTTACACCAGTCTGCATTCCTTTTTCCTCACAGCCTCTCCAACATTTGTGGTTGGTTGATTTGTTTATGATAGCCATTATTTCTGGGGTGAGATAGTATCAAAGTGTTGTTTTAATTTGCATTTTATGAATGCCCAGCAATGTGGAACATTTCTTTATGCATTTACAGGCTTGTTGAATTTCTTTCTGTGAGAAGTGTGTATTCATCTCAGTTGCCCATTTTTGGATTGGGTCTTTGAGTTTGGGGAACCTAATGTTTTTAGTGCTTTATAAATTCTAGATAAAAGACCTTTGTCTGAATACTTATTAGTTAAAATATTTTCAAAATTTGTGGGTGGTCTTTTCACTCTGTTGGTAATTTCTTTTGATATGTAAAGCATTCTTAGCCAGAGGCAGTCCCAGTTGTTGATTCTTTGAAGTGTGAAACTTGCATTTTGATTTTTGTCTATGAACTCTTTCCCTACTGTGATGTCTTCAAGATTTTCTCCCACTTTTTCTTCCAGGAGATTTAATGTTTCTCTTCTAATATTTAGATCTTTAATCCATTTTGACTTTCATTCAGTGCATGTTGATAGACCTCGGTCAAGTGTTAGTTTTCAGCATGTAGAGAGCTAATTTTTCCAGCACCACTTGTTAAGGAGACTGTCATTTTGGCAGTAAATATGCTTTGGCCCTTTGTTGAAGATAAGGTGGCTTAGTATGCTTGTTTTGCTTCTACATCTAATATATTCCATTGGTCCTCAGGTTTTTTTTTTTTGCCAATACCATGCTGATTTTATTAAGGTAGCTCTGTAGTATAACTTTAGATCAGGAATTGTAATACCTCCTGCCTTGTCTTTGCTGCCCAGCATTATCTTTTCAATTCTAAGTCTTTTTAGGCTCCAAATAAACTTCAGTAATTATTTTTCCAGGTTTATGAGGTATGTTGATTTCTTTTTTTGTTTGTTTGTTTTTTTTTTGATAAGGATTGCATTAAATCTGTATAACTATTTAGGGAGTATGACCATCTTCACAATTTTAGTTCTTTCTATTCAGGAGCAGGGAATATCTTTCCATTTTCTGAAATCCTCTAGGATCATGTTCGTGGAAGTACTACAGTTTTCCTTGACAAGGTCTTTAACTTCTTTAGTTAGGTTAATTCCCAAGTATTTCATTTTCTTTGGTGCTATCATAAAAGGAATTGCTTCTCTAATTTCTCTGTCAGTGTGTTTTTTTATCTCTGTAGAGGAATGCTATTGACTTTTGTGTGACTTTGTATCCTGCTATGCTACTCAATTTGTGTATTAATTCTATTAGCTTCTTCATGGAGTTTTTTGTGTCTTCCAGGTAGATTATCATGTCATCTGCAAATAGTGATAATCTAACTTCTTCTTTACCTTTCTTATTCCTTTTATTTCTTTCACCTGTCTAATGGCTGTAGCTAATGTTTCCAGAATTATATTGAGTAGGAGTGGTGATAAAAGGCATTTAACTTAGTTTTCATTTGTTGTAGAGTGTAAGATCCTTTTCATGAAAAACCAAGGAATTAAGAAGTAAATTTTAAAATTTCTAGGAGCAAATAAGTGACTCACAAAATACTGAGACCATCAACTTCATCCAAACATCAATAAGTTTTGAAGCTTATAACAATGAAAACCTACATTCCAAAATTCAGAACTGTATAAATTAAGCAACCTAGTTAGGTAGTTAACAAACTAGAAACACAATAACAAATTGCAAAATAATAGAATGAAAAATAGTGAAAATATAGTAGGAGTGAATGAAACTAAGGATGAAATTACATACAAAAAGAGTGTAAAAATGCAAAGCTAGGTTTTTAACATTGTATGCAAATTTATAATTACACTAACAAAAAGAGAAGACAGATTATTTTAATATGATTACATGAATCACTTTTTCATTGTTAGAATAAAGTACCTCACAAGCACAATGGAAATGGGAAGAATTACTTTGGCTCATGATGTAGAAAGATTAGGCTATGATTAGTAGACTGTGTTCCATGTAGTGCAGAGTGGAGGGTGGGGCAATGGAGGGCAGCTCAGTACAGGCAGCCAGGGAGCCTTGACAGAGAGGAGGAGCTAGCCAGCAATGCACTTTTCCCATCCTGGCTCCAACTACTCAAAGGACACTAGAGTGAAATCTAAACAATGTTTTAGTCAACTGATAAAATTAGAGACCTCAAGATCTAATCTCCTTTCAAAGATTACCAGTACAGAGCATATGCATCTTTTGGGAACATTTTAGATGAAACCATACCAATGGTCTGAAATAGAAATGGAGACATTACAACTGATGGTGCATATACTATAGATTTCCTTAATAGATCGGTTATGAGAACAAGAAGATGTTTGTGATTCAGAGAAATTTTGCAAAAGAAGGGCGCATGAAGTGGTAGATTGAAATGGGAAAGATAACAGAGAAGGGGGATAAAAAGTAATTAAAATGAGCAATATAAAAGTGTCAGCTCTTACTTATTATGTGCTTTAAGTGTGTACTAATAAAAACAGAAAAAAATACAGAATTCAATGAGAACTATCCATACATTATACTCACTTATTCAGGAACCTTTGAAAGGAAGAATATCCTATATCACTAAATTCTAAATAAGCAAATATTTACCTAAGTTCGGTGTTTCCCCCTCTAAAAGCATGTCATCAGAGAATGGTAAAAGTGAGATTGTTTAGTTCAATTTAAAGGTTAGTTTCCCAATACATAGATGTCATATCTTCAGCATAGCACAAGTTTGAGACAATAAATTCATGAGAATAAAAATGTACCTTGGTTATGTGGATAATAATGTTACAAATGCAAAATGTACACATTTTCAACAAATTACTTATACTTAAAGATAAGATTAATACTGAAGGTATAGGACTTGGAATACTTAGAAAGTAAATTATTTTGAATATCACTCCCGGTGCCTGCAAGCAGGTGCAGGGGACAGGGGTTCAATCTCAGGTCCTGCAATGCCAGACCCGCCCCCAGCATGCTCTGCGATGGCCTTTGAGACTGGATGTGGTGGCACGCACCTGTAATCCCAGCTCTTAGGAGGCTGTAAACAGTCCTCATCACTATGAATTTGATCCAGTAACGAGATGCTGAATATCCTATAGACCCTTCTCTAAAATACAAAAAGGAAAGAAAGAAAGAAAAAGAAAGAAAGAAAGAAAGAAAGCAAGCAAGCAAGCAAGCAAGCAAGCAAGCAAGCAAGCAAGAAAGAAAGAAAGAAAGAAAGAAAGAAAGAAAGAAAGAAAGAAAGAAAGAAAGAAAACTATTACTCCCAAGCGTATGAGATGACTCAGCAGAGTAAGTGTCTGCTTAGGCAAGTATGGAGACTGGGATTCCATCCCCAGGAGTGAATGGCATGTGGGCTCTGTCCCTGGGGAACACTGAGCTGGCCACCAAATCTGGATGTGGTGGCATTTGCCTATAATATCAGCGGTGGGGAGGCTGAAAGCAGAAGGATCACTACAAGTCTGAACTGTGTATTGAGACTCTATACCAAATACATATATATATATATATATATATATATATATATATATATATATACTGAAAAGAAGCAAAGAAAAATAAAGATCACTCCCAAAATATAAATCACATCCACTAATAATTTGTTGCTGCACTTTTTTTTACTATACAAAAGCATGTATACTATATATAGTATAAATAGTTTTTCTGTTTTTACATATATATATATATATATATACATATATATACATATATCTATATAATAGAGCTATATCAGAGAGAAACACACACACAAGAGAGAGAGAGAGAGAGAGAGAGAGAGAGAGAGAGAGAGAGAGAGAGAGAGTTTTGGGTATAATGTTCTACTTTTAGGCAAAGACCTAAACTGTAAATCCTGATTTTTCTATTGGTTTGTTTTTCCCCAAGCAAAATGTAAGCAGATGGACACATATTATATTTTGTCTACATTGGTTATTGCTTTATTCTAAGTACATAATATAACATTTGGAGGACCATTAATTTCATTTGTTTAACAAATATTTAGTTGCTCTTTACAATGTTCCAGGCATCAGCTTCAATATTATCAGTGCAATAATGTTAACAACATAGAAAAATAGTACCATCATAAAGTTCTGTTTATTCTGGTAAAGATAGAAAATTCATAAAATAAATGAAAAGATGTTATATATTAAATATTTAGAAATGTAATTTATAGACTATAACTGATGTGAAAATTTATTTAAGGTATTGAAAGGGATATCAGTCCTGACTATTAGAAAGTGAAATCTCTCCTTAAGTAGATGATGCTGAGAAAGGACTGGAAAGTTGTGGCGAGCAAGACAAAGAAATGTTGGGGAAGGCATGTTATGGTACAGGATCCAGGAACACTTGTTGGAGTATAAGTAGAAAGTTTCCATTGTCAACAACAAAAATAGTGGCACAATTGCAATGTAATTTTTTGCATTATAATGAAGGAAGTTGGCACGACCCTCAATATATTAAATGAAAGTAAAAGTTCACTGTAAAAGTAGGGTTGGGATGAGCACATAGAAAACACAGAAAGATAACATAGGGTTTTATGGCTGATATCTGGACATTTTCTAGACTCCTCGGTTCATTTCTGAGCTTCTAAGTTTGCTACATTGAGTTTTTAGAAACATTCCTTAAGTGCATGCGAATGTAGATTAAGGTTGTGGTAACTAAATTAGCCTATTAATTGGAATTTAATTAGTTCTGGGTTTTGATGAGTGGAATGATTGAACACAGAGCCCCACCCAGAGTGTAAGTGGCACCCAAATGGATTCTCACGTGGATGTCAAAGGGAAGATTTCTAAGGCTGCTCTGTGGCTTTATTCTTGCTGCTTCGCTCTTGCTCTGCCATGGACCAATTCTCCTCTGCTATGCCTTATGCCACCCCGACTTGCCTAGCAGCCAGCCGACTGTGAACTGGAGCTTCTACAGACTGCAATTTGGAAAACACTTTTACACTCGCGTCTTGGAGCATTAAGGTATTTTGTAGAGAAATGAGAAAGTAACTAAGACATATGAGGTTCAGAGGGTTATGTCTAAACTAACGAAACAGAATTTTGCAGAAGCCAGAATACTGAATTAAGAAAATTACAAATGTATATCAAGTCACAATCAGTGAGAGATTCTTGCTACTGGATTTGATGGGGGAAATATACAAGTTGAAAGTAGTTAATTCTGTGTCCAAAATGAGTGAAGCATTTTGTTAAGGATAAAAATATAATTATCAACAAGCTAAAACTGCACCCTAAGTCTGATTCCTTTTGTCACCTTACGTAAACATGCCTAGAGTTTTCCAAAGGACAATGCTTGCATATTTATACTCTTTTAATACTTACCACATCCTCAAAACACAAGACAAAACAAATCGATGTATATTTTTGAGTAAATGTCATATGCTTTTAAAGTATGAGCATTTATAGACACAGAGATTTTTATCTTTTGAAAAATCCCAATGTCTTCTTCAGATAATCTTCCTGAATATCACTATTTGCCCTTTAACAGGAGATTTACTTTTATATGAAAAAGATTTCTAAATATGCAGTGTCGTAAAAACAAAGCATCACAGAATTCAAAATATGTGAAATAACGTTTCCTAAAGATGCTTGAAAATTCTAGTTCCATGAGTTGCTAGAAAACTGTCCTTTGGAGATGAGGAATTATTGACTCCTATTTCTCAGAAACAGCATTTAATTGAACTCCTCTTACCGACTCCATTTCCTGGAATGAAGAGAGGCCCCAGTCCTCAGCTCTAAATGAACATTATCAAAATGAAATGCTATTACTTAGGCATCTCTTGCAAGCATTTTGCTGGTCTTTATTGGTGCTTTAGCTCATATTTAAATCTTTCATCTGTCATTTTCATTTCTTGGAGAGGACAATCTAATGTATTCGCTCTACTCTACAAGCAGCATAATGCAAGTTTAGTAAGCAGTAAAACTACATTTGCCAAGGAAGAAATTGGATGAGAATATTGAGTCCTATTCACATGCACTATGCATGCCAGGACATATGGTTGAGAAGATAAAAGAAAATTCTATTGTACCTTAATCACTAAATCCCACATGCTTGTTACTAAGTGGCAAGACAAAATACTCTCAATATCCTTGGGTTATTGGAAATGGACTGATTCCTGCAACTGTAACTCTACCTTTCTGATAGCATCCAGCATCACTTGCAATGGATTTATTATCTTAGGACATTTTAGGCAAGTTCCTTCTTGTTGGCAAATACTTGTAATTGTTTCTATTTTATTTTTCTACATGTTATCTCCAAATGAGAACCTTCATCTTCTTTGATCTGTATCGTTACAATAATATCTGATGCTTTGATTCCTAAAAATTAGTGAGATCATATTTCAATCCTTGGTTTTATTTTTTTTTCAAATTGGCTAAAAAATTTCCATATCAGTCTTTATGGGGAAGACAAAATACATAGGTGTTTTTAACATTTATGTACATATATATGCATATATATATACATATATATACACATATATACATATATATATATGTGTATATATATATATATATATGTGTGTGTGTGTGTGTGTGTGTGTGTGTGTGTGTGTGTGTGTGTGTAAAATTTAGTTGTTACAGTGTTTCACTACACAGCTTGGACTCATAGTGATCCTACTGTTTTCAGCCTTCCCACTACTGGGATTAAAGCTACATGTCACTGGATTTGTACTCTGTGGTTAGCTCAGCCTGCCCTGGGGATGAGTCTATTGTGGCATGTGGTGCCAGAGATTGATTGAACTGTAATCCCTGTGTTTAACCAAGTAAGCACTTTAGTCCACTTAGATATCGCAATATTTTGCTATATTTTAGAGATCATAAAATAATAGGAAAATTAGATGTGATACAGAATTTCACTAAAAAGATGACAGAAATTCAACGATTGCTATATTGCAATATTGTCTTTGAATTAAGCATTTAGATTACCAGATATAAACATGAAAAAAATGGTCAAAAATGATTAAAAAATAACTGTTTATTATACTAGTCCAATAATAGTTAGTGGTACAATTGTCTCAGCTCTTCATTTATATACATGTATATTTTCTAAGTATGCATTAATTCCCTTCTTACATAGCTATGAAGAAATAAAAAGATTGTCATAATTGCCTTAGAACTATATTTCTCATTGTTATATATGACAATCTATACAGGTCTTTCCAGAGTATAGTGGGTAATTAACACATATTCTCCACTAGTTAACGTAATAGTTGAGAAGCAGCATACTCAATGATGGTCAATTAGGGATAGTGTCAATAACATATACATGATCAATATATCTTGTTATACTATAAAATGATCAAAATAACATTGTGTTTTAAAAACATAATTTTATGAACATTTTTGGTATTTATAATAAGAAATACTAATTTAGTTAAAATCCTATAAAAGTAGAAGATGCAATATATAGATTAATCAGAATTGAAATCAATAAATTTTAGATTTTTCAAATCTGCTTTTGTTATTTGTTTTCCTTGAAAGTAATCAAAAAGTAATTGTATTATTCAGATTTTACAACTAATAATTTCCCTTTCAGCTGTTTAGGTCAAACAAATGTCACTCTGTTGATTATTTGCATCTCATAATTCTATAATATCTTATTTTAACCACTTTAAAATAATTTTTGATTTGATTTAAATATTTTTTAGATTTTTTCATACATTTTAATAATGATATTGACAGTTAATTGTGTATTTCATGTTCAATTTTCAAAAAGAAAGTACGTTAATTCCTAAAAATGAAATGCATAATATACCTTGTATTTCTTTTCTCCAACATGTTTATGTAAATTTAAACTTTAAGCATTTTAAAGAAGGTCTTCAATTCTATACCTGATGTTAAATTTTTAAGTAATTGTTTCTATTTCACTTGATCACTTTTGTGAGAGTTACTTCAATATCCTGGTTTACTTATCAGTGAAATGGAGCAAATAATAATTTCATATAAAATATATTCATGATTTTTATTTTACATATAAGAGTTTTAAAGGAAATTTTAAACAAAAGATAAGTAAAAACAATTATATTGAGTTTCAAAACAGGTAAGACAAGAATTAATAATGGTTCATATATTGCATATTGTATGTCTCAAAATAGCTTTTCAGATTACAGGATGTAGGCATGCAAAATTATGACTAGAGGCTGGTAAGATATCTCAGCTGACTCAAGGGCCTGCTTTGGGAAGCTTAGGCAAGCAGAGGGACCACAGTTTGATCCGTGGCACTACATGCAGGGCCAACCCTGCTTACAGGGCAAGCTGAGCTGGCCACTGAGATCAGGTGTGGTGGTACACACCTGCAATCCCAGTGTTGGGAAGGCTGAAAGCAGAATGGTCACTATGAGCCTGAGCTGCATAATGAGACCCTACAACAATGAAATATATGAGTACATATAATTGTTTTATTATTGATTTGTCATTTTGTTATCTTTTTTGCAATTTTATTTTATTTTATTTTGAAGAGTACAAACAGAAGCAAAACAAATAGAAAAGATGAAAAAAATACAGTAACATGCAACACATATGTTACAGATTTTCACAACAGGAATAGCTAATTAATGATGGTTGTTATATTACCTATTTTTAACATCAAATCTGTTGCTCAGATTAAGAGACATAATTATGCAATATTGGGCAAATAATTGAATATTATGTCTAAGTGTATACTGTTTCTAATTTCTCATCAATTATTCTCTTTGAAATAATTTTTTCTCATTATCTTTATTGAAAATGAATAATTATATAGCCTATTAAAATTATAGACAAATATTGAAATGTTAGACATATAGATAGTGAATTTCAGAGAAATATTTCTGAAATGAATACATAGCATGAGATTAATAATAGATTGTGCATTATAAATAAATTATAAATTTAAATGAATATGAAAATAAACATTATATAAAATAAAAATGCAGAAGAAAGTGTTTACAAATAAGTCATATTAGTTAGGAAGAAATGCAAAGTATAATATATTGTCCTAGCTCTGAATTAGACAAAGCCTATCCACAAAGGGGTATCATTTCTGTAGAAGTCTGTTTACTAGAAAGACTTTCAGCTACTGGACAGTATGCTCATGTAGTATATGCAAGGCGCAGACAATAAGAGAAAACAGGTTTGATGAGAAATGTGGTAGAACAACATCAGTTGTTAAATCATACAGATCTCTGTTCTAATTCCTTGTCAGTATAAGGTAGTAACAAAGTAAAATATCCAAGAGTGTGTACAAAACAGAGAATCATTCCCCAACTACTATTCAAATGTACAATGGTAGCTTGAGCTAGTAAAAGTTTTGTATTAAATTTTTTTAACAAAGTAGATAATGACATTCTTATCCTTGATAGAAAACAATATATTATGAGAAGAATAAATTGTGAGATGATACATATGTTAACAAGTGAAATCAATTAGACAAATGAATAAATCATCACTATAGATAAAAATATACATGACAAACATATGCACAATTGTACATATACTTATTTTCCAGGTGAGTACAATAGTACAATATAACAAGACAGTAGTATGAGGAGAAAGATAAATTTGTTAGTTAATGAAGGAAATTGAAATGCACTGCATACACGTTCCAATTCCCTATAGGGAATGTAGTGATTATATACTGCAAATACATACTAATAAGCATGAAAAATAGCAAATTCAAGCTTATTTGTTGCTGCCTAGATTCAAAATTGCCTTTTCTTTCTTCCAGGAAGTAATCAGTTTGAACTATCTTTCAGGACCAGCGTTATAGCTCAGCAGTCTAATGTGCCTGCTTAGGCAAGCTTAGGCAGGCTCAGGCGACTGTGGTTCCATCCCTGACACTACGTGCAGTGCCCTATCCTGTGCTCAGGGTGGGCTGAGTGGCAAAAGAAAGACATTTTGCATATAAAAAATCATGTCTGATTTGTGTTTACAATTACACCAGTCCTTAGCATACGCTATACAATGAGAGAAAATTATTTATTTAATTAGTAATTATCTAGTAGATAGCCAGATACAGGATTTTTTTGTTAAAAAATGGCAATTAACTAAGAATATTCACAAGCTAGGTATTACTTATCACACAGTTGTAGAGATGAAGTACGGACAGCTCAAATGGATGCGTTATGACAGACACAGCAGGAAGAGGGAGAGGCAAGTGGCATGGAGACGAGTATTTACCTAGAGAAGGACAAGTATTCTTGAAAAAGGGGAATGGGAAACAGTATTAAAGGAAACAAGCTAATTCTCATGTAGAATTTGTTATACGTTACCAATTATTATGTTATGACCATCATTTTTGATTCATTTTTCCTCCCTTATTTTCCTTTCTTATCCTTTCAATATATTTTAACTGATTTAGAAATTAATGATATTTATTTTTACAGTATCATTTATTTGCTATACTCATGCAAGCCTTGGGACAACTTGTGTACTCAATAGGCAACTTCTTTGGAATCAGGAAATTTTAATACTTATTAAAATGGAATCATTTATTAATTAAATGGGTTAAATTAATGTGTTAAAATGCATTATTACATAAATATTTAAAGAATGAAAAAATTTAATTTTTTCATTAGTACTAACATTTAAACATATTTTGGAAAAATCTACTTAAAACATGAAATCATTCAGAAACTATTTAATATGAATTTATAATTTTTTATACTCTACTATTCATAAAATAATATTCATGTTAAACCAAAACGATCTGCAAGTGGTGTACCCAAAAACATCACAATGAACAAGAATGTTGCAGTTTATTGATTGAGGTTAAGTTTCCCTATTAATTGGAAAGACAAGTAATTTCATAGCTTTAGGAATTTCGGTTCTTCAACTTCTGATATTCCATTTTTGCCATTCATGTTTTTAGGCATCTTGACAGAGAACACATTGTTTTATATAACACATTGTGTGAAAATCTTAACTTCAAATGAGGAGAAATGAAAAATGTAGCTGAAGTCCATAGTGTCTGCTTTGTAATTAGTTCCCTTGCTGCTGAGTGGTCAGAGGTAAAATTATGGTCCGTATGGCTGCTGATTCAGCCTTTCTACTCAAATGTTAGTATTATTACTACTCATCCATTTCTCTTTCCCTGGCTGTGCACAGTCTCAGGAGGGTTCTCACTCAGGAGTCTCAATGAAAGATGGAGAGTCTCCATCTGGCTGTAAAAGTAGGATGCAGAGTGGGTTATTAGCAGCATTCAGGGAAGGAGGAAAAATAGACTCTGTGACTTCAAAGGCTATAATTTCCAAGGTAATTAGATAAGAGCACAAACCAGAGTCTCTCTTGAAGAACATAGCATACTCTATTATTTGAAATTTCTACTGGAATTAAGAATAAATGTGATCGAGGTACAGACAAAACAGGATACATCATGTTGATTTATTTACACCTTGCTGTCAACATTTAACAAGAAACTAAAATAAAATGCTTAGTACAGATGTTTCTCAAGTTAAAACCAAAATTCCTCTAGTCGTGTTGTGGAGTTTTATGGCACTTTGGCCTACAGAAAATATGCATCTCTATAATCTGATGGCTGGGCGTTTGAAATCTGTCACCTACTTGATATATGAACGTGGAAAAATTGCTATTTGTGATTTTATTCAATTACAAATTATTAAAATCACATATATCAAGCATTTATGTATGGTTTACCATACTATTCTTGCTCATCATATTTCTCATATGATTTTGAATATTGCAAATTCAAACAGGACTGCAAACTTTCAATAAATACTTGGTGCCATGAAATAACATTCTGTCACTCATATGTAAGATTTTTTTTTACCTATTCCTTTGTTTCTAGGAATGTCCAATATATAAACAGTTATCTTTAGATCTTTTTTACTTACAATTGATACACTTTAAGTTTCTGTTTTTGTTAGTGTCTATATTATATACCTAACATTCTTCTATACATTTGTATTTTACTTCCAATGGTTTATTTAATATACAAAATTTGAACTCATAATTTATAATACCTTAAGTGTATTTTCAATGTCTTAGTTGTAAGGCAAGATTGCTTATAGGCACTATAAGCCTGAAGAAAATACAAAGGAACTGTTATGGGTAAGAATACTTCAGCATAAAGAGACAACAGCAGTATTTAATGGTCATGAAACAGTTTTTCAAGCAAAAAAATATAACCATGTAAAATACTTATAGCATCCATTCTCAGTCCAGAAAGAAAGGTTTCAACACACAAAAGGTTGAATTTTCAACATGATTTAGCTGTCGCCTCTACATCACTCATTTATTGACTTTGCTACTAACCATTCTCTTCATGCAAAATTTTAAAATCCAGATAAAGATTATTTAATCCCATCAAATCACACACACACACACACACACACACACACACACACACACACACACACATGCATTGTCATATCCTCAAAACCTAGAGCCCTGGTGGAGAAATACTGAGTAACACTAGTTGTAAGCATGAGGTTCCTGATATATATATATATCAAGAACAAAGAAACTGAATGTGAGGCTGGGGAGATAGCTCCGAGCGAGGCACAAGTGCCTGCTGGGCAAGTGCAAGGTCGTGAGTTTGAACCCTGGTCCCAAAAAAAAAAAAAAAAAAAGAAACTGAATGATTGTAGAGATGAATACCTTTTAGGATTTGGTTTCCTAAACAAATCATAGAGAATTTTGAACCTCACAGTAGAGAATTTTTTTATTTCATGTTTTGAGATTTTTTTCAAAGATATGAGAATTTTCTCTGGGAATTATTCTATGACTCATTACTCTAGTCTATTTATTCCAGCTCCTGGCAACCATACTTCTTCCAGGGGCAAGATATTTCCCGATCTGCTGAAATTTTACAAAGCATCTTAATTTAGCTAAAAGCATATATTATAAAAGTAGCAGCAAATATTTAGTACATGTTGACTTTTCAACAAATGCTAGATAACTGTAAATATTACTGTACTAATGAGACAAGTCTACCTAACTGGTGTCTATCACTCATTCCTTGAAAGAAAAAAAAAA
>PVJA010047025.1:0-14852 GCA_004027025.1 Myocastor coypus
AGAGACTGGGCCAAAAACCATATTCTTGACAGGCTACAATTTTGTATTTCCTTGAATTTCCAAATATCTGTGTCAAAATTGTGTAACTGCTTATATCACATTGTATGGAAAGTTATTAGAATATCAATGATAGTCAGAAAATATCATTTACAAGCTAAGTCAAAGATATTTGATACTCAGAAAGCCAGTGATGATAAGCGCAGTACCTATCTTATAGAGTAATAGTATCACAAAGCTTTTCTTCTGGAGGGTTGAGAATGTAAGTTAACAGACCGACAATCGGAGAAAAAGAAGGGCTATAAGGATAGCCAATATTTTGGATCTAGCCCTTCAAAGTCAATAAAGACCCAGGATATAAGAGAACCTGTGCTGTAATATCCTATAACTCAGAGGTGTCCCAAATTTCCTGGTGAAGGAGATTATGGGACCTCATAGGAAAGGGATGAATGAACTGCAGTGTGTCTAAGGAGAGTCACCCAGAGAAAAACATTCTCTTAGGCTTTCACAGAAAGCAAAATGGCCAAGCAATGGCCGTGACTCGTCCCGAAGGCTGACACTAACAACAGTTCTACAAAGTACTGTCTATGGTCTCAAATTTAATCCTGAGGGGATTTGACCCTGGAAGATACAAAAAAAAAAAGAATGTTTAGTTATACAGGTCTTGCTTCGACTTGCCCTTGACCACCTAGCAAGAAAAAAAAAATCCTTAATTACAATGCATGGAACGCAGAGCTAGATTGGTGAGATGAGCTTTAGGAGGCTTAGATTCAATAGCCTCCAACATCACAAGCTTCACTGGTGGCACACTGCAATTGCAAAACCTTTGACTGTGTATGTATCTGCTTCCTCTTAATCCAAAGAGAAGTATATTCTTTCCCTTTTTTTTTTCTTTCTTTCTTTTTTCTATGCAACATCAATAGGGAGGTGGGTCATGCCCACACACTGCACTCTATAGAATGATTGTGAGGACAATATGCAGTATGTCAACTTTCAAAGAAAAGAAGGGGGAAAAGAAAAAAAAAAGTAATGTGGATTTAGAAAGGTTAATGTTTAGTTGTTTGATCAATCTTATATACCTATATGTATTAATCTAAACTGATCTGATGATGAAAATATGTAATATAACCATTGTTAAATTTAAACAATAAAAAAATTGAAAAAAAAAAACATAAAGGGACAACTATTGTGCCTTTACATCCTCTCTCTAGAGCAATAATTCTTAATCCACCCATAACATGTTAAAGGACACAATCTGGAGTTTGATTAGGGTCCTGGCTCTCTCCTCGCAGTGTGCTCTAAGGGATCTGTGATGTCAGCTTGACTACAGTAAATACTGCCGGTGTATAGGCAGAGTTGTGGGTGTCTCTGTTAGTGATTGACACATAAGCTGCCAACTGAGGTGGGAAGATCCACCCCAATGTGGGTGGGAGCAACCAGTAGGCTTGCAGCCTATTGAATAAAGAGGGAAAGGAAAAGGAAATGTCCATTTTGGAAGAAGTTTAGTCTTCACCACTGTCTTTGGCCATCTGTCTCCATTTTCCTCAGCTTCCCAGTGCACTCGTAAGCCTTCAAGCACAGATTCTCATGGGCAACTCTACAGTGAGCTTCTAGGCCTTTGACCTTACACTGCTCCCGGGACTTCCGCCTCTCCAGTGTGCAGACAGCCGCTGTGCAGTTGTGCATCTCTGACCTGATCCTACAGCCAGCCACTGGTGATTCTTCTACCTCTGATTCATAGCCAACCCTTGTGGACTCTTCCGCTCTGACCCCATAACCCTACCTGACAAATCCCTTTGCATAATGATACCTATATTATTAATTTCTTGGGTTTCTCCAGAGCAGGCTAACTAGCATAGGATGGATCTCAGATCAGAGTCAGGAGTCTGCAACTCAGGACTGACCCGTGGTCTGTGTAGTGAGGACGAAGCGGGGACAATGACTTCTCGTGCGGCAGTGCAGCACCTCCAACAGCACAGGCATAAATGCTCATGGCTGAAATCCCTTCACGCCGTGGTGGATCGTGGGCCATTCAGCTGCACCTGTGCTGGAAGGTCACCCTCCCTTGCCACGCTTTCTCCTCCTTGTATAGTTGGTTATCTGAAGAAGACAGTCCAGGGCCACACTACTGTGTCTGCTACATCTCATCTTGTTGGGTTCAGCCTAACTGTTCAGCCTCGTCAAGGCCTTTTGAATCCTAACTCCATCATGCGCTGGCTCCAGTGGATTAACACTAAAATAATGGAACAAAGCAAAGCTGACGACCAATCCCCTTGAGATACTTGTGATTTTTTTTTTTTTTTGATACTTGTGATTTTTAACAAGGATTCAACTTTAGTTTTTTTGAGACGGGATTTCAGTATGCAGTACAGGCTGATGGAAACTCACTTTGTAGCCCCCAGGCTGGCCTTGAACTTAGTGATCTTCCTGCCTCAGCTTCCCAATGGCTGGGAGTATGACATGCACCATCATACTCAGTAGATTCAAATCTTTTGTATAAACAATACAAATATTATGACGGAGCTATATATAATTTAACATCTGCAAAAATCTAGTGAAAGTGTCCAAAGATCAGTGAAGGACAACTTGCACGACTTCCTCTTCTGAGACACTGGGTTGTCCTGGGAATATACAGACTCCTAAAAGCACTCCTAAAAGAACCTTCACATTATAACGGATATTGCACACAAGTGACAGACACCAGTAGGTCTTGATATCTGAGGAGTTCAGGTTCAAGGTTATCTAGGCACCTATTTCTGCCCTTTCACCAAATGAAGACTTAGGAGACACGTCCTCAGGTCAGTATAAATACTAATCATACTAACAACAGCATTGCTATTAATGTTATCTTGTGAATATTGCTTATGCCTATTCTGAAAAATTTGAACGTGTGACTCACTTGACCCTCATGACAATGTTCCAAAGAAGATGCTATTTTATTTCCTACTTTATAGGTAGGAAAATGAAGCCGGGAGCCATCATGAGTGCCCTTGATAGGCAGCTAGGAAAGTGCACCTGCGTGTACTCCCCAGGAAGAGCCGGTGTGAAATCAAAGAAGAGGTTTCAAGCATGTTTTTGGAGGAGGGGTGGAGAGGCAAGACTACAGAGGCAGAAACCCAAGCAGAGCCTGACACCTACAGAGCTGGCACGGGTCCTAGACTAACATTCTAGGGCATTCTCAAGGCTGCAGAATGCTAGGAGAGCAAGGCTGTATAAAGCAGCATTAAGATTCTACCTCTGTAAAAGGGTCTAGGTGAATTGGTCAACTGACTGCATGAAGTTACTTTTCCCAGGGCAGGGTCTGCATAAGCTGGCTGCTCACTCTGCTGTGCAACTGTGAAGCCAGACCTCCACCCAGCAGGACCAAGCTCAGGCCACCCCCAGCCATCTCTTTTCTCCACACAGTGGCAGATCCAAGTCAGGGGTCAAGGGCAAGGAACGCCAGGTGATTTTATCTCATCTCAAGAACCTTGAGGGATATTTTAATTTAGAAAAATGTAATTACTTTATCTGTCTCTGCTTCTAGGAGCTCTGAATATTAGTCACTGTTTACACGCCTGGCTCCCCTAGTAGACAGTGAGCTAAATTGGACTAATCTAATAGTCACATTATCACCAATCAGTCTGTGTCACATGTTCACACACAAATATTCACAAAGCTTATTTTTTTAAAAACTTTTAGATAGAAAGAAGTTCAAGAACTTTGTTCCTAGAATTTGTCTTGCACATGCACCTCTTTGGATCACAGAGGCACAGACTGAGGAAGTGAAAGGGCCCCCCCCCCAAAGTAAGAGAAACTGGCATATTAAGGATTCTCTGGAGGAGAAGCAGACTGACTCCAAGGGCAGTGGAATGCAACCATTTCTGAGTATAGCAAACCCTTGCCCAGCAAGGACGATGGAACTCGTCACCCAGAGCAAGAGAATCAGTGCACACAAAGAGGTCAGGCAAGGCTGAGGGGTGCCTGGAGACGCAGGATTGCATTGCACACATCCGGAGCAGCCTACCAGCTCTCAGGAGTGTCTGACTGAGAATGCGGTGGAAGGTCACAGAAGGTACCAGGGACAAGCAGACTCCACCCAGGCAGTCATCTGTCTAGGGCCCCCATAATGGGCCATTTGCCTGGGTAGTGAGATGTAATAAGTGACTCCTGGATTAGTGTCCAGAGGCAAGGGAAACAAATGATCCTGCTTTGTACGGCTACTACGATTTGGATCTGAAATGCTTCCCAAAGACTTATTGCTGACTGATAGGAAAGCAACCAGATCTTGCAGCCTCATCCAGAACATGAATCCGCCAATGAGATTCAGCTGTGGTGGGGCTTTTGGGAAGATGATGAAAACAGGAGGTGGGGCCTGGTGGGAGGGAGGGGGTTGTAGGGCGTGGCCCTCAGGACTACCTCTGGCTGGCTCCTGCCCCTTCCTTCTCCCTGCTTTTCTCACTCTCTCTGCTTGCTGAATGCTACAAGGGGAGGAGCTCTGTACCAAAGTCAATATGCTTCCTCACAGACCCAACACGATGGACCTGGATGTCCATGGACCGGATCTCCAAAACCGTGAGCCAAAATAAACTTAACAGTAATCAGCTTTTCTATTGCTGAGACAACACACTCAATCCTCACAATTTAAATGGAGAGAGATTTCATTTCACTCAGGGTTTCAGGAGATTCGGTGCGTGGTCCCAGTAGCAGGCTCCACGGCAGAAGCATTACGGCAATAGGCACAGTGGGGCAAAGCTGCTTAGGTCATCGTGGCCACGTGGCAGAGCAGGGAACATCCCAGAGAGGAAGGCAAGACATTTGCTGAGGTCACGCAGCCATGGCGCACCCCAGCACACCAGATGTGACCCTTACTAGTTCACTGGTATTTCTTAATCCCATAAAGAAGACTATCAGGACTAATGGATGCTTCTCTTCCTTTCTCAGAGATTCGGTCACAGCAGTGAAATGTCAGTAACAAGAAACTAAAATAATGAATAAAAGCAACATTAATTCTCACATAGTTCTGGGGATAAAAAATATAAAGTCAATGCCACTGTGTCTAAATCAAGAGTGCTCCTTCTGCAGTATCCGGGGAGCATCCTTTCCTGGCCCCTTCAAGCTCCTGGTGTCTGCCTCTGTTCCTCGGTGTGTGGCTCTTTTGCACCAAATCACTGACGTTTATATTCACATGGTCTTCTCTGTGTGTGTCAATTATTCTTAAAAGGATATTTAATCATATTTAGGGGCTACCCTGACACTCTGAAATAATCTCCACAACTCAAGATCCTTAACGTAATTATATCTGCAAAGACTCCTTTCCCAAAGAAAAGGAGGACGCTCATGCAGGCCAAGGTTGGATGGATAGGCAGGTAGCTGAACAGACAGACAGACAGAGGGGTAAGGAGAGACAGAAACACAGAGACAGAGCGAGCTCTTGGAAGGGATTGGCTCCAAGACTCTCCCACTCCCCTCCCCCAACCCACAAATAGTATAATCTATGGATGCTCAAGTCCCTCAGATATCTGCATGTAACCAGCACACATTCCCCTCTGTACTTTAAATCATCTCTAGATAGCTTTTAGTACTCAATATAATGAAAACCACTGCTATCCTACGTCCTTTAGGGAATAATTGCACAAAGAATACTTGAACATTCAGTCCAGAGGCATGTTCAGTACAGATGCATTTTTTCCCTAAGCGTTTTCAGTATGCACTTGGTTGACCTTGGATGGACAGCTTACGGATCCACAGGTGCAAAGGGCTTGGGGAGCGGGCTCGCATGGAGCCAAGGGTGCTCAGGTCTATAGTCAGCCAGCTGGAGACCCAGAAAGTCGGGATGGAGGCTTCCACTCCAATGGGAAGTCACACAGGAAACAACCACTAACAGGCAGAAATACTGAGCCCCCATGTTTGGCATTGCAAATACACTTGTGTGTGAGCAAGCAGGGAATTCACGGTGAGAATCTGCAGCTGCAGGGGCCTGAGAATGAGTCATAAACATTGTTAAATCATTAAAACATGGTTTGAAAATATACACTTCTTATTGTAGACCCGCACTGTACACACAACTATAAACATTGTTTCCTATGTAAACAAAAAGGGAAATGCATAATAAGGAAACTTGTTAAGTCTGGACATTTCCTTCCCAACAGATATTAAAAACCATGGTTTTTTTGTTTTTTGTTTGCTTGTTTTTGTTTTTTATTTTATTTTATTTTATTTTATTTATTTATTTTTGAGACAGGGTCTCGCTATGTAGTTCAGGCTGGCCTTGTGCTTACTTTTGTAGCCCAGGCTGGTCTCAAACTCACACAGATCCTCCTGCCTCAGCCTCCTGGGTGCTGGAATTACAGGAGTGTACCACCACAGCCCAGCTAGGCCATGTCTTTAATCTAAGACATTATACTGAAAGGACAATACAATAATAATGACTGATTTTTTTTTTTTTTTTTTTTTTGTCTTTTTGAGACAGGGTCCTGCTATGCAGTTGAGGCTGGCCTTGAGCTCACTTTTGTAGCCCAGGCTGGTCTCGAACTCGCACCAATCCTCCTGCTCAGCCTCCCAAGTGCTGGGATTACAGGCGTGAGCCACCACGCCCGGCAATGACTGATTTTTTTTTTTAAATTACAATAAGCTGCAAGTACCAAAGAAGTGAAGTTATGTGGAGTAGTCTATAAAGGAGACTTTTCTGGATTATGCCTAAATAGTGGTGTTGTGGGATTTACATTATTGCACTCTCCAATTCAAAATATGGGATGTATTAAAGTATACAGTACATCATTTTCATACATGTATAACACTAGTGAGTAAAGGAATGTCTTGAGAATAATACTGGATGTAGTCTCTGGTTTCACCAGTTGCATACTCTAGGACTACTGCATAAGTAAAAAAATCTCTCTCGTTTTAGTTGAGCTGTTAAACAGTGGACAAGTACCGTGGATGCAGGAAGCAACTTCCATCGCAATTGGTCGCAAGGCCTCAGGTGCAGTAACTATTGCTGTTCACTTAACAACATCTTGTTGCTTTGTATGCACTAATGCTTAGGTGTAAAGGTTGTGTGTTTATCCAACAGGGAGCCACAGCAGTTAAACTGACCAACCTAATGTCACAACTACTTTGAGGTGGCCAAATGTAAACTAAAAGCCTTAATTAAAGTGATACAATTTTATAGAACGTGGCATCAGTAGTTCAATAAATTTGGATTGCCATGCAAAAAGAAAGAATGAAAGAAAGAAAGAGGAGTGGGAGGGAAGGAGGATGGCAGACTGAGGAAGGAAGTAAGAAAGGAAGGAAGGAAGGAAGGAAGGAAGGAAGGAAGGAAGGAAGGAAGGAAGGAAGGAAGGAAGGAAGGGCAGGTAGCAGGCACAAGACCCAAGTCAAGCCCAAGTTTGAGTTTGCCCATAAAGTTAGGGGAAGCCCAGTGCGCATGCCCAAGAGGCAGGCAGGGGGAAGCCTCCCTTATTTAGAGGAGCCTCAGGCTTCTGTTCTCGTCGGACCTTGAAGAGATTGGATGAGGCCCACCCTCCTTGAGGTCAGCAATCTGCTCTACTGGACTTTCATATTTAAACATCAGCTGCACTGAGAAACACCCTCCCAGACACACGTAGCATCATGTCGGACCCAGCATCTACGTACCTTGTCCCACCTAAAATTAACTCTCCCAGCAGAAATAAAGGCAACAAAAAGCCTAGGTATGGAAAAAGCACATGCTGGAATCATCTCACACTTTGGTTCAAGCTTTACTATGTCACTGCAGTCCTCCATCTATCTGTTGACCTATGTCTTAGCAGTCTGTAGCCCCCCTTGAAGACAAAATGCTATAGAGCTGCACTTAGTTCACACAGGGTGGGGATCGTGGTCCCCCCTGCGGCCCTGTATGGGCCTCACAGCCTCATCCTGTCTTGCCCGGGTGATCTGGGCCAACCCCAGCCTGGCCCCACACAACCTGAGTTTCTTCAGACTCCCTGGATATTGGTCAGATCTTAGTCTGGTTTGCTTTTTCTGTTGATGGTTTTGTCCAACCCTGAATCCAGACCCTTCCTGCACTGTCCATAAGCAACAGGCTGTGGGCCGTGAGGTTTCAGTGACAGACATTTATATGGAAGGGCGAGTACACTGAGGAAGAGCAGGCATCTGAGGAGGGGAGGGACTCTGGGAGCAGACCACGGAGGACCACTGGGAGCAAGGAGACAGGTCCTGACGGCAGAAGAGGTCACACAGGGGCTGGGTGTCAGGAAGAGAAGCAGAAACGGCCAGGGCAGACGAGGCCAGTCCACCCCTCCATAAATACTTCTGCAGCACTCACGGAACGACAGGCTTGGCTCCAAGCTCATGTTCAAGCAAGCTCAGTGAAAAATCTCCGGGGATGAGAAGCTTAAGGCCTGATGGCCTCACTTTAAAAAGTGGAACTGTGGCAGCACTGGTACTGGAACAAGACAAAGACATTTGTTCTGAGCCATTCCTGGCCAGCTGTCACCTGCATCTCAGGATGGCTGGCAAAATAGCTTCAGACAGCTGTCTCCACAGGCGGTTTGCTGTCCCTTGGAAGGTCCTTATGGGCAAAGCTGGAAGCGTTTCTAGATCAGGTGAAAGAGTCTCAAAGAAGGTCACGGAAGCTGGGACTGCTGGAACATGGCTGTAATCTCAGCATCCTGGGAAACTGAGGCAGGAGGTGCTCAAGTTCAAGCCTAACTTGGACAAATGAAGGGCATATCTCACAACAGGCAGGAGGGGCCTGGGGATGTAGCTCACTGTGATGACCCTGGGTTCAGTCCCCCACACCACATGCACGCATTCGCTCGTGTGTGTACACACACACACACACACACAGATTGGGCCAGGGTCCCACACCAGACAGAAGCAGAGACAAACTAAGAACCTACCACCAAGATCTCCCTTCTCTCTCTCTCTCTCTCTCTCTCTCTCTCTCTCTCTCTGTCTGTCTCTCCCCCCCCCCCAGTCTGTCTCTACCCGAAAGGAGTTCCCTCTCTGCTGCTGAACAAAATCTGGAGGGTGTGTGTGTTTGCATACCAGGACCACAAATGGGCAGACATGTGTCCAAGGGGACAAATGTCACTTTTGAAAAGATGCACACCTGTGGTGTGTGCACCTGGCCACCTTGCTCCTGAGACAATGAGGAAACTGAAGCCACACAGCTTTGCAGATTCTTCAGCAAAATGTTTTCCTTCATCTGTTCAGTACCTGGTAACCGCCACTTACAGACTATTAAACTTGACGCTTCTGTCCTCTAATATATTCCTGACTTGTCAGGCACCGACTGGAAGTGCAGGGCTTCTACAGTTTCCAAAACGAAGTTGTGCTGGGCCCAGGTCTCTGTCTGGAAGGTACAGTTGCCACGGCAACGCCAGCTAATGAATAAGTATGTAAATGAGCGAAGAATCTATTCATCATTTCCAGTTATTCTAAGTGCTTTGCCCTTTCTGAGGCCTGGAAGGTGGAGGGGTGGGATGTTAGAAAAGCATATGTTTGATAAAATTTTGGTTCAGTGTTTATTTTCAAAGCACACTATGAAAAATGATTATTTTTGTGGCATCTATATAAAATGCCTTTCTCTGCAGATGCCCTGGGAAGAAAAGTGGGGTTAAACAAAATCACACAGAACCAACCACCTGCATTCTGGGTCCTGGAGGAGAAATGCAGAAAATGTTTTATTTCACAGGCAATGAGCCCGAACATTGCCTACTTGGGGAGTTTGAGTCATAAGTGAAGCCTGAGACATTCCCAAGCTGCCCAGCAGCAGGCTGGCCAAGTTTGATTTGTCCTCCCCTGATTCCTAATTAAAATGTCCAGGAAAATCCATAACCTAACAAAAACTGGCAATGGCCGCTTATAAGGACAAACAAAATCTGGAGCTCGTGGTGTCCAGCAAAGACACTGCTCTAGAGATGGCCTGAGGAGGACGAGTCTGTCGTCCAAATCACAGTGCTGCACAGGTGGCCGGGACGGGGCAGCCAACAGCCCCTCCTGGCTGCGTTCCCTACAATCACTGCAGTCCAACGTGTGGGCAGAGCTCGGGTGATACACGGACTTTCTCAGTGCAGCCATGTCCTCAACCGGAAAATGAGAACAAAAGACCCAACTTTGGAGAGCTATTGGGCAGAGTAAATAAATTAGGATAGCCAAATAAGTATCTCCCCACTTCATAAGTTGCAGGGTTGGGAACAGAATGAGGGAAAAGAAACCGATGGGAGAACTTGGTGGTATGTTTTTAACTTGTCACTGCTTTGGTCTGGTCTGGAATTCTCACCTAATTCGGTAGCTTTGCAGGCAGGGAAGATAACCAGGGGTTGAACCCAGGACATTTCACTGAGCTCCAATCCCAGTCTCTTTCTCCCTTTTGGAGAAAGAGTTTTGCCAGATTCCCCATAGGAGCTCCACCTGGGCAAGCATCTGATTGTGGGTATGTACAGTCTGTGCATCTACAAGGTATGATCAAAGCATGTTATTACAGTGGAAAAGACACACTGCCGTCATCCCCTTCGCAATACTCCTCTTTACCCAGGCCATCATTCTTGCCACTTTCTGCATAGTTCTAGAAGTCCTCTGTCCTGAATGTCTTTATGAAGTGTGCTGAAAACTGTAGCTCATGCTGCTGCCGAGTCCATCCAGCAGAGAGGGGGCCGTAACAACACGACGCTGCCTCCTCATCCTCTGCGTTCACCAGCTCTACTACCGCAGTTCTTCAGGCTCTTCCCCAAAGTCAGAATGACCATGAAAGGGAAAAGTTGTGCCTCAGTTGAGGACATCCGGGTAGCCAGCCCAGAGCAACTAGAGACATTCACACAGCAGGACCTTCAGAACTGCTCGAGAAAGAGGCAAGAACGATGGGGCCAGTGTCTTGGAAGCAAGAGGAAGGATGCTGAGGCTGGCTCACAAGAATGGATCTTCTATGGACATATGTTTTAAAAAAAATTAAACATTCGCTCCATGTTTCAGTCACACTTTGTGTAACCAACCTATCTATCCTCTCAGATTTAAATCATTTCTTTGAGCTGGGAATGGTCAAAACAGTTTTTATAGAATGTGAAAAAACCCCACATATTTTTACATAGAAATTTAGATATCAAACCATGTACAACATTGTAGCTGGTCAATCTTGTGACATTTTTCTTCTTGTCCCTTCTTGTCTTACAAAAGTTACATTGTTACTGATACAAGTCTTGATTTAACTTGGTGTTAACCATCCAGCAGAAAAGTATAACCATGAGGTATAAAAAGTAATGCCATGTTAATATGCTGAGCTGTGAAAGGCTCAAGTCAACAGCTTCAGACAATGCCAGATCTGTTGATAGCCCACTACTATTATGGACTACTGGACTCTATTGGGTAAGTTTGCTGAGTTCAGGCACCTATAGTATTTGAACTGGCACCAAGTATGAAAAGATTCTTTAAGAATTTCCCCAACTATAGCTTTTCTAATAACAATGGAATGCCCATCTCTGACAAAACAAAAAAAGGCGGATATAAATAAAGGGCCATTTTGTAGTTCTCTACTACAAAGACAGTAATACTCAATGAATTAATTATTATCACTGTCCTACTAACCTGTTTCAAAACTGTTTCACTGCTATTTTTTCTTATTAAAATGAATAAAAAAGAGGAAAAAGAAAAACAAATAATGAGAACAAAGATAAAAGCAAAGCAACTTAGAACCATAAAAATGCTACAGAATTTTAGAACAAGAATTAAGAATTAACAATATTTGTTATATTATGTATTGTTACCATCAAGTTGGTTGCTCAGATTACCAGATATATTGTGGATGATAGATCCAGCAGCTAAATACTATTGAGTGGTTTCTATGAGCCTAAAAATATAGTTCACATTCATAGAAAGATAGGAAAGATACTGTTAAAAGTATATTTTTGAGTATTTTAAAATACTCCTCCATTCTCTGCCACTGAACTATTTCCCATCATTGTAAGCCAAACACTGCCTTTTATGTTGTTTTTAGAACCCAGTGCATGAATTTTCTCAGGGTGTTGCAAAGGTTTTATTGTTATTGGTCTTGTCCCCTTAAATATGCTAAAAGTAGATTTTTCTTCAGCTGTCTGCATGTAATTCTCCTGCCAATCCCATGTGGTTGACTTACAGAGTTCCTAATTCAGATTTACAGCCTTGCATATAGCATTGGTCCTGACTGAAGACTCATTATGTAGAAATTCAAGGGCCTGCATTAATGAGTGGGGTTTATTACAAGCACGTCTATTATGGAAAAGTTATTTGTAAAATCCAGTACAATTTCATGACCATTTATGGGAACAAAAGAGTAAAAGTTATCAAATAAAGAAAGAAAAAAGAAAAAAAGCACTTTCTAGTATTTGGCAATAGTCAGTGAGTTATCAAGCACAGTCACACTGACAGTCACCTCCTCAACCCACTGCGTCCCTGTACTGCTGACCATCCCCTCTCCTTCCTCCTCCCCAGAACTCTCCAATCTCCACTCCTACAGCCTTTAGCTTCAGCCTCGCTCTCAGCAGCGGCACCTGAGTGGCCACAGCATATTTCAATTTCAAGAAGCTCCAGCAGCAGCATAATGAAGCAAGAGCTCCTCAGAACCCAGAAATGCTTCTGGAAATGGGACCGAAGGCAATTTCCCAGATACCAAACTGCAGGCATGGTCAGAAGATGTGGCAGTCCAACAACAACGCTCCAAAGTGATCTGCGGGGTCTCATGCTCCTATCACATGCCATGGGGAATACAAAGGCCTGATACCACCCCCTAAGTTTTGTATTATTATTATCATTAACAATTGTTATTCCAATGATACATATTTATAGAGTACAGTGCAATAATTTGATACATGTATAGAATGTGTAATGATGAAATCAGGGTCATTAGTATTTCCACCTCCTGAAATATTTCATTTTTTTATTAACTCATGATTGTTGTGCATATTGATGAGTTATATTCTCATATGTCAATGCATGCATATACTGTGCACTGATGAAGTCAGGGTGATTAGTATTGCCATGTACTGGAGGAGACCATGGGAGATGAGTCAGATCAGACACAGAAAGACAGTGCCCCACATTCTTATTCAGAGGAGGCTACTCAAAGGGCATCTGAAAGTAAGACAGTACTTCCTAGAGGCTGGAGAGGCTGAGGATGGTGGGGAACACAAGAGGGTTGGCTAAGCAGTTCAGAACACAGCGACGTTCTGGTGCTCTACAGCACAGTGAGGAGATCACACTGCACAGCCTACCACGTCACTCGTATTGTATGAACAATAAGAACAGAGGTGCTCACAGGCCCCTCCAGTCGGTCTTTGAAGCCCTTCAGAACCAAATCCGACTAAAAGACCAAAGAACCACTAACAGCTGAGGTGGTTTGCATGTGGTCTGTGCACTCAAAACTCATGCTGAAATGTAATACTCAGGAGACACAAAGGGTGGGACCAGGCGAGAGTGTGGAGCTCAACAGCACCCTGCCCGTTCATGTGGCTAATGGATTTATGGGCAAATGGCTATCTCCAGGGTGGGGCGGTTGTAAAAGCCAGTTGGCAAGGTTGCTGGCACCCTTCCTGTCGCTGTAGGTCAGGACAGTGTGAAGATCATTTCCAGATGTGGTCCTTTGACCTTGGACTGAAACCATGATCCAAGATGAACCACTTTGCTTTACAAACAACCAAGCCCATGGTATCCCGGTATTAGCAATGTAAAACAAGAACAAATACAGAATCCAGGTTCTAGTGTGAGCCAGAGGGGCTCTGCTGATCAAGCAGAGCCCCTGCTGATCAAGATTCATAAGACACATCAAAAAGAGTGAGGCAGAGAGCCCAAAGGCCTACAGAAGCAGACCTAAGTGGTGCTGTATTCATTACACATCAGAATAACTGTGATAAAAATGGTAAGGGGCCTCCTGGGAAAGACAGAAGTGGTGAGCAAAAGAGAGATGTAAAATTATGAAAAAGACAAAAGTACAATATACAATTGAAGGATCATTAGATGGTTTTAAAAGTATACTGGGTGCTGGACATAAAAGGATTAGCCAATAAAATGACCCACTGACATGCAAATCAGCAAAAGGAACGGTGGAGAAAAAAAAAAAAAAAGAAGCACAACATTTAAGGCCTGGGGGACCCAAACCATTTCCCATGTGGAGAACTAGACTGCCAGAAAAAGAGAAGGGGGATAAAGGGGAAGAACTGCATGAAGAGCTAATACCTGAGGAATCCTCAAATAAATAAAGCACGTTAATTAATAGGTCCAAAAAGCTGGAGGAAACATAAGGGATATGTGGTATGATCAAAAACTACAGTGAATACTTCAGGTAAAACTATCACTTCTTCATTTATTTATTTGGTATAGGCTCTTGCTATGCAGTTCAGACTCGTAGCCATCCTTCCATCTCAGCCTTCCCAGCACTGGGATTACACGTGTGGCCACCATGCCCACTTTCGGGGCCGGCCTGCCATGTGGTACTGAGGATCAAGCCCAGGTCCTTGCTCTTGCCAAGCCGGTGCTTAGCCCACCAAGCTATCTCCCCAAAGCCATTTTTTATAGTATAGGACACACTGCCATTAGTCCCTCTCCAAATCCTCCCTCTCATTTCCAACACTTATCCCATTGTTCTTGCCACTTTCTGATCAAGTTCTGAAAGTTCTTTTTTATCTATTCAAAAATGTTACAAGGCCTTGACCAGAAAATTTGGGACACCTCTGAGTTATAGGATATTACAGCACAGGTTCTCTTATATCCTGGGTCCTTATTGACCTTGAAGGGCTAGGGACATCAGAGGAAAAGGATGAATGAACTATAGTGCATCTAAGGAGAGTCACCCAGAGAAAAACATTCTCTCAGGCTTTCACAGAAAGCAAAATGGCCAAGCAATGGCTGTGACTTGTCCCGAAGGC
>PVJA010047026.1:0-14822 GCA_004027025.1 Myocastor coypus
TTTGGCCCTAGCCCTTCAAGGTCAATAAAGACCCAGGATATAAGAGAACCTGTGCTGTAATATCCTATAACTCAGAGGTGTCCCAAATTTCCTGGTCAAGGAGATTAGGGGACCTCAGAGGAAAGGGATGAATGAACTGCAGTGCGTCTAAGGAGAGTCACCCAGAGAAAAACATTGTCTCAGGCTTTCACAGAAAGCAAAATAGCCAAGTAATGGCCGTGACTCGTCCCGAAGGCTGACACTAACAACAGTTCTACAAAGTACTGTCTATGGTCTCAAATTTAATCCTGAGGGGATTTGACCCTGGAAGATACAAAAAAAAAAAAAAGTATGTTTTGTTATACAGGTCTTGCTTCGACTTGCCCTTGACCACCCAGCAAGAAAAAAAAAAAATCCTTAATTACAATGCATAGAAAGCAGAGCTAGATTGGTGAGATGAGCTTTAGGAGGCTCAGATTCAATAGGCTCCAAGGTCACAAGCTTCACTGGTGGCACACTGCAATTGCAAAACCTTTGATTGTATATGTATCTGCTTCCTCTTAGTCCAAAGCGAAGTATATTCTTTCCTGTTTTTTTTTCTTTCTTTCTTTCTTTTTTCTATGCAACATTAATAGGGAGGTGGGTCATGCCCGCACACTGCACTCTATAGAATGATTGTGAGGACAATATGCAATATGTCAACTTTCAAAGAAGGGAAGGGGGCAAAGAAAAAAAAAAGTAATGTGGATTTAGAAAGGTTAATGTTTAATTGTTTGATCAATCTTATATACCTATATGTATTAATCTAAACGTATCCGATGATGAAAATATGTAATATAACCGTTGTTAAATTTAAACCATAAAAGAATTGAAAAAAAAAAGAGTTTGGGGGGAGGGAGAGCTATGAAATAGAAGATAGACTATTAGCAAAGAGGGCAGACACAGGGAAGGGCAAGGAAGGAGGAAAGAGGTTCATAATGGGTTAAGAAATGAGCAACGTATGCTCCACACATCTGCAAATATGTTATAAGATGTATTAGTCTATATAACCAATATGCATTAATAAAAATTTTCAAGTAAACTGAAAAAGAGATGCACAGACTCTCCACCCAGGTATAGACAAGGAAATAAAGAAGACTAAAGATGCATTAAAAAAAAAGAAAAAAGAAAAGAAAATCTTTGAATTCTCCCACTAAGCAAAATTCTATGATTTCTGCCTACTTCTTAATCAAGAGAATTAAGTCAAACAATGTAAGACATTGTCTCAGTTTCCCTTTTTTCAGTTTTTATTGCATAAAACTATAGAACTATATTTTTGTTTGTTCAAGTTTAATATTCTGGGGTTTGTTTTTTTTTTGTAAGTATATGAGGTAGTTTATTGATTGCAAATGAAATTCCTATTTTAGTGGAAATATGTCATACTTCAGCATTCAGTTTTTTAAACCATTTTTTATTTATACACTTGTATATTCAGGTTTACTTTTTCTTTTTTTTTCCCTGTTCTTTCTTTCCTTCTGAGATAGGATGTCAATATGCAGTTGAACTCGTCCTAATACTCCTACATCAGATTCTGGGGTGCTAACTGGGATTACAGGTTCATGCACCCACACCCAGCTCAGCATTCAGTTGGAATTCAAGCTATTTGAACCAAGATATTGCTAAGCCCTTTTCAGTAGAAAACAAAACCATAATTTTCTCTGTCTATCCTTAGTAAATACCATGTATCAATTTTTTTTTTACTGAGAAATACTTGAACTCTAAGTAGCCACTTAAAATGTTTCAAATGTACTAATATAGCTAATATATATGATAAAGTGGGATAATAAAAATATTCAATTAACTCCACAAAGGAAGAAAATGAGAGATATATAAACCAAGAGAAGTGAATAGTAAACAACAGACAAAATAGTGGAATTGTATCCAATAATATAAATAACAATGATCTTTCGAGGCCAACGAGATGGCTTAGCGGTCTAAAGCTCCTGCTTAGGCAAGCTTAGGCACCCATAGGGACCATGGTTCTATTCCCAGCCATACCCACAGGGTAGGCTGAGCTGGCCATAATATAAAATAAATAAATAAATAAATAAATAAATAAATAAATAAATAAATATGATTTTTAAATATAAAGGCTTAGATTAACACTAGAAAGGAGAAAGATATGACATAAAGCGCCACGTTTTCATGGTGAAATCTAGAGGTGTTATACCAAATTAAACACAGTAAACTTCAGAAAAACCAACATACTCAGCAATCAAGATTTGATATAGGGCTGGGGAGCTAGTTCAGCAGCATAAATCCCTGTCTGGCAAGCTCAAGGTCCCGAGTTCAATCCCTTGTACCATATGCTATGCCTTGGAACCCTGGGCGTGGTGACACAAACCTGTAATCCCAGCACTGGGGAGGCTGAAACAGGAGGATTACTATGAGTCTGAGCTGCATGGCAAGACCCTGCACCAAAAAAAAAAAAAAAAAAAAAAAGAAAGACTTGATACAGTGAGAGGTGAGTCCATTTCCCATGAACATGTTAACAATCTTCAATGTATATGCATCTAACAACAAAGCTTCAAAACATACAAGGTAAACATTGGCACTGATAAATAAAGAATAGGTATATTATAAAAGAAGAGCTCAACACACTTCCTCAGGAACTGATACAATAAGTAGGTAGAAAACAAAGAGGGCACTAATGATCTAAACAACTTTGTCTGACACCTTGACTTTCTAATCTTTACAAACCTCCCCACTTACTGATAGCGGGACACATATTTTTTTCTAGCATATGTTGAGCATTCTCTAACATGAGCCTTCCACTGCTTTAGAAAGCAAATCTTACACATAAACCATGTTCTCAGACTATATAGGAACAAAATGCCACCAGTAATAGAAAAACAGATGGAAAGTCCCCAAATGTTCAGGAATAAAACGGCACACTCTTAAGCAGCCCATGGATTGGTCAAAGAGGAAAATGCAAGGAAAATTCAGAGTGCACTGGTGTGAAACTGGGGCAGAGTATGGTTCAGGAAGTTGGCCTGGCCTCCAGCAACATGGGGAGGGGTCCAGGCCCTTGGGCCCCTAGAAGAAGGCTATGCTTGCATCCAGTGTGGGGTGAGATTGAAATGTGGTGTATTTGTGGGTATGGCTGGGACACTGGATAGGGGACCAAATACACTGAAGATGTTTTTAGTCCAGTGGTCTGTTCTAAGCACAGCTCCTCTATGTACTCTGTATGAGTGAGCACACTGTACCACACTTCCTAGGACAGGTGGAGAAATACAGGCAAAGCATACAGCCCAGTTTGGGGCAGCACACTCAGTTCAGAGCTTTCTTTGAATCCTGTTGTTCCCATCCTATGCTTTGCCTCATTATAATCAAATTCTAAGTATGGCTCACTTACCAAGGGACAGACCCTGTGCTCAGTATTTTACAAATGTCACTTTATTCAATCTTCACCCACCCAGAATTGTGAAAAAGACAGTCTTGCCCCCATTTCACAGAGGTGTAAACCAAGACACAAAGAGATGAATCAGGCCTACAGCTAGTAAGTGACAGAGTCAAAGATTGGTACCTATGTTGTCTGTCCCTTAAGTCTTTCAGTACCTGTGCTATGCTGCTGCCCATGATGACAACTCAATTTGTGGGGGTAAAGTTGGCACTCCACAGTGTTGAAAAGCACAGAAGTCTCAATGGCCTGGATGGAGAAGTTGGCACTTGGGAGTCTCGATGATCCAGAGTAACCTCAGAAGGCTTAGGAAGAGTTGGTGCCGCCAGTGCTTTCGAGTGCAAACACTGGAACCCACAGCCGACAGGACCTCCCACCAGCTCCAGGGGGCCAACCTCTCGGTCTCCTTCTCAGACATCCTTTGGACCAAAACAATCAGCATGAAGCAACCTACTTTCAGCTTGTTTTCTTATTTTTTCTTCATACATCTTAAAATTTTGAGTTTCTTAGTGCACAACTGCAGGACACCACGATGATGTTCATTACGGGGAATTGTTACCTACACAGAACTCACCACTATGGTTTTCGCTTCCCTTCACCTCCCCTTTCTCTGTACCCTGTTCCTCTTGGTCCTCTTGCCGGAACATCTAACAGGCTGGGCCTTCTGTGACTACCCAGGAAGTACACAGATAATGGGCAAAGTGAAAGGTTTGAATTCTAGAGTCATCCTGACCAAGAAGTCAAAATATTGAAGAAAAAACTTTTAAAAATACTGACCCGGACAAAACAATATTTGTGTAGGCAACAATATGTAAAAAAAAATTGGTGGATGATGGTAAAAATATGAAGTTTATGTATACTAGTGTGAATTTGTGTGTGTCACTTTAATTGCTCCTTTCCTTAATTTTCTTATCTGAGAAGTTGGGATAATACAAGTGTTTATTATTACATAGGTTTATTATGGGAAATATACATATATGTGCGGTAATAAGTGTACAATATATTTGCAGTTATTAGCATCATTGTAGAATTAATAACATGTAAGAAAATTTTCAAGGTTCAAGAAAATGAGACACAAAAATTGTGCAAGCTTTACTAAAACCCTTGATCAAGTTGCCCTTTCCTGAATCTCCTAGAGAGAAAGCCTTCCCTCTTTCTGAAGTTCTGGTAAATTGCTGTTTTGGCATTCATTACATTTTGAGTACGGTTATTTGTTCAGAAACTCTTGGAGGGCGGGAACAAGGTCCTGTTTGCCTCTCTTGCATGGTCCTCCCCTACTCCACTCTGGCCTGCATACACAAATATAGTGGTACCTAAGCCAGTTCATGCAACCTAGAAACTTCGCTAGTGCTCAATAAATGTTAAGTCAAACTGAACGGAATTAAAATAGAAAGACTGGACTTACCTAGGAGAAGACCAAGCAGAGAGAATAAGGAAAGACTGAGGGTGGCATTTGTCATGCAAAAATAGGACAGTCTCAATATATGTAGCTAAAAAGCACTCTGTACTGTCCAGCTGTGTATATATATATTTCTTTTTTGCAGGACTGGGGTTCAAACTCATGACCTTGCACTTGCCAGGTAGGCACTTGTGCCACCCTAGGCCCTTCCAGTTGTGTTTTAAATGCAACAAAAGCATATTTAGTCTCCTGGGATGCAAATAATCCTTTGCAAAATAGGAACTGGCCAGCCTTCAGACTCACAAGAATCCCGGCCCCCGGTTTTACTTTGTGTCAGGCTCAGAGAACTCTGGGAAAGTTTTTATAAAGCTGCAATGTGTACAGCTGCTCTGGTGAGAATCAGTGTGAGCCTTCTTCAGCAGGCTGTCCTGTGAGTGCCCAGTGTCCTTGCATTCACTGGGGTCAAATGGACAAAAGTATGTCCAGCTCTGTTCTGTGGAAGCTGGGGGCTCAGAGGTCATTAGCGGTGTCACCATAAATCCTGACAGCTGTGTTTGTTATGCAGTGCAAACACACATATCATGCCTTCAAGCACACTCCCAACACACACGCACATACATGATCTCTTTTGGACACAGTCGCTCAGAAACACACATTCCCCAACACGCCATCTGATGCTACACATTCTCAGGCAGGTACTCTTACACTGAAACACGTACTTTCAGACACTGTCTCAAATATTTACACACACCACATACATGTGCACAACACACACACATAGTTCTTTAGTGATCATTTCAAATATCACACTGACCACCTTTGAGCAGCAATAAACATGGGGCCTGGGCTCGCCTTCTGTCCCACACAGGGCACCATCAACGCTAAGTGGTTTTCTGGATTTGCCTCTAGACTTGTGGTTTTTGCCTTTATATTGCAGAGTGGTTGAAATGAATATTTCTAGCTTTGAGAAATTCTTCAAGAGACTCTGGCTAAGCAGACATGGGGCAGTCTACAAATCCTCTTTCCATAGCCAAATCAACAATAGGAGACCAAAAACACTGGATGTAAAGATGTAGAGCTGGTTTTTGAGTTCTAGTGAGTTGTTGTGACTTGCATCTAGAGGTCCCTTCAAAGCCTCATGCAGTCACAGGTGGGGTTTTTTCTGAGGTAGCTGTATTCAGGGGATGAGCTTCATTCTCATGGTACAATGCTAGGACTGAAGGTGCTAGGATTAAGGGTGGGTGGTAACCGAATTAGTCCATTGATGGTTTGCACTGCTTTAATTCCTTAGCATGGGTACAATGTAAGGGACAAAAAGAGGCTTGTTTTGTCCCTTGCTAGTTATGCTACCTGCTGTCCACCACGAGCTATTTCTCCTCTTTGACACTTGTCCCTCAGGCCACCTTTCCCCAGCAACAAGAGAGGTAACTAAAGCCGGGCATGGTGGCACATGCCTTTAATCCCAGCACTTGGGAGGCTGAGGCAGGAGGATTGATATGAGTTTGAGACCAGCCTGGGCTACAAAAGTGAGCTCAAAGCCAGCCTGAACTGCATAGTGAGACATTGTCTCAAAAAAAAAAAAAAAAAAAAAAAAAAAAAAAAAAAAAAAAAAAAAAAAAAAAAAAAAAAAAAAAAAAAAAAAAAAAAAAAAAAAAAAAAAAAAAAAAAAAAAAAAAAAAAAAACTAAATAAATAAATAAAATAATAAAAGAAAGGTAACTAAGACATAGATAAGTCAGTCTACATTTTAGACCTCAGTGGCTTTGATAACTCTGACACCACAGTCCAGCTGTAGTGAGGTGGTTTATCAAGCAGCTCCTATGTGTTTTCCATGGCCCTGTCACAAGAAGGGCTATATTTAAGGACAGGTCCTCATTCACATTTGTGTCTGAGATGAGCAGGCCATGCAACTCACCCACTTGCTAACCAGGAGCCTCATCAAGTGAAGTCTTTGTAGCAGATGGTGTGGAAATACTTAGCAATCCATAGAGCAGGTGCAGGTCTCCTCTGAACGATGCTGACAAAGGAACAGCATCCTTCCAGATGCTCCCAGAAGATCCAGGCCCCTGATCAGTGGTGGTGAGAGAGAGAGAGAGAGAGAGAGAGAGAGAGAGAGAGAGAGAGAGAGAGAGAGAGAATCACCTGCTCACAGCCAATTTCAAGGACCCAGGAGAGCTACGAGAGGAAGTCAATGGAGACATGAAGTTTTCTCCTTCCTTGAGACAGACAGAGTGGAGGGCTGAATTAGAAAGTCAGCTCCCATCGGAATGACGTCAACTTCCTGTCTCTCTGAACAACAGTGCAGACGCATAATCCAGCCTGGATCAAGCGTGGGTGAAGATAAAGGCCTGAAGGTTTAACATTAGGACTGCCCTGCAGTCTGTGACGGAGGTTGATGGATCGCAGCATCCTGTCGCGGTCACTACTGTGCTCTTTTGTTTCTTTGCTATAGAAATATTCCTCTCCTGAGCTCACATGGAAACATCTGAGATGAGGGCGCTGGAAATGTCTAAGCGGGTGGCTCTGTGAGCCCATGCCCAGCTGTCCCTGCCTGCCCCCCTACACAAGTGAGGGGCTGCTTCCTCTGCAGCTCACTTCAGGAAAGGCTCTGATCAGACGCAGGCTTCTTCCTTGTCCCCTCTCTGCATTTTCAGCTGGTTGGCATCTTATCTGTGTCACACTGACTTTTCACATCATTGAATCCTTTCAATTTTACAACTAATGTTTTACTGGTACCCCTAATTTATTTATTCTTTTTTTTTTTTTTTTTTTAGTATTTTTACACCAGTGTGCCCTTACAGTTTTGGTAGCAGTTTCTGGTCTTCTTTTGGGTATAGCTATCATTGAAAGTGATCTGTTTCAAACTTAAAATGTTTTCTGGTTTAAAACTACGCTGTTCTGATTTCCAAATCTCATCCCTCATATAGCTGTGCCTAATAACCCTATCTATAAGGTATTTAAGGTAATTGGAAAATATTTTATTACAGCTTCAATTTCCTGAGAGCATTCCAACGTCGCTCATTCAGGGAGCCAAAATAGAAGCTTGGTCTTGAAATTAATTAGGGATTAACACTGAATCTTCATTTTAAATGTATCAAAGAGAAGAAAACAATTTAGGCCCCAGTGTACATCAAAGGATATAATTCTACCTGGCAGTGCGCAATGGCTTTCCAGCTGTCTAATCTCTCCCCACACCCTAATGTTTCCATGGCGACGTGACACAGAAGTCACAACAACCTTTCTAGTACTGTTCCTCAGAGAAAGAGCTCTCCCAAAGCACTGGCGCTAGGATGTAATTAGTGATGGCTATTTACAATTTCCCAGAAGCTGGTGGTACCCCAAGAGAGAGCTGCAGGTGCTCAGCTGCCTCTTCGGAAGTCACTGAGAGTGACGGCCCAACACTGATGGACTTGGAACAGGCAGGAAAGTCCCAGGGATGAGCTGTGCACCACCAGGAGCAAGGTGGGAGAGACCCGAGTCCAGCCACCAGCTACCTTTGGGGTTCCAAATGGTGTCCAATGTCGGCTCCTTACATGGAGGAGATCCCAGTGCTCGGAGCTTCTTCTTAAAGGGAGGGAAACAAATCTTCAGTAAGTGCATTTTTCACTTATTGAAAACCTGGTGTAGCAAGGGAAAGGACTACGTATGGGGAGTGTTTCACTTTCAAATGTTTTTGTTGGGACTTTTGCCTCCCACTAACGTGTCACTTGTGGGCAGCGAGCTTCACTAGCAATACGTGTTTCATTTACAATTTGAGCAAACACTATGAAGTGCAAAAGGTTTCCGGTTGTCTGATGTTGAAAGAGAATTCTGAGTGCGGCTCAAGTGAAACAGCCTCATCGCAACCTGGAGTGAGCCTGCCTATCCCTTGAGACTTCACTAACAGAGTGGAACTTAGGACCTGAAGAGCTACACTTTTATTCCGTCAGATGCAAGCACTGTCAGCGCATCTTTCGTTCTGATCACCTTTACTTTCCCCTTTTCTCCTTTCCTCTTTATTTTTTTTCCTAGTAGGTGCAATTGATATGAAATTTTAAACTTGTCCCCAATAGTGGAAATGCCTTATCTCCAGGGCTAGCTGATGGGTATTTGCAAATACTAAGCTACCTTTGGCCCACAAAACTGAACTGCTGCTGGCAGCAGAGTGGATATTCTGGTGTATTTTCACTCTTTATTTAGAAACACTTTTTCTGGGCACCTTTGCTAAAGGCCAAAACAATTATCAGAACTGTAAACAAGGTCGGTTCCTCCATCTCTGAGAGGTGACAGCCAGGTTCCAAAGAGCTGCCCCCAGCCCTGGAAATGGATTTACCTCTAAGGGGAATTTTAAATTTGAAATGAAAAACAAAAATGTGTTGTTGGTGTTTGCCTGAGTGTAATATATCTCTCCGCACACTTTTTTTTTTTTTTTTTTTATGAAGAGGGAAACGTTAGGCCATTGCTAGACAGAAAATAAACTCCTGTCTCAAAGATAAATTATTACAGTGAGAACTTTCTCCTACGCTGAGCATCTAATGCTAATCTTTGGCTTTGCATGGTAGAGTTTCCTTAAACTGGTGAATGCATTCCATGTTTTTGAGACCTTACTTTAGTAGAGGACAAGGGGAGCATCCCCAGCAGGCAAGTGACTTACCTTGTTGTCCTTCTAGTGCAGCCTTAGGGATCTTTAACTGTTTAAGTAGAGGAATTTATGTCTTCAGAACACCCAGAAGCATGCCCCAGGCTTCAGCATTTTTAGTGAAAGAAATAAAGAAAGGAGAGAGAGAGAGAGAGAGAGAGAGAGAGAGAGAGAGAGAGAGAGAGACAGAGACAGAGACAGAGACAGAGACAGAGACAGAGAAAGAACCAGCTTGAATATCAAAGCCCCAAAAGAATAAACCAGGTAGTTCAATTCTAATGATTTGAGATCAGAAATCCAGTAAGCAGGACTACAAACAAGTGCCAGGTCAGCCCAGACCCAGCCTCTCCACTCTCCTATGTGTAGTACATTCATTCCTGAGGGTGCTTAATAGTACCACAAGTCACTCTCTCTCAGGTCCTGCCAGCAAGGAGGTTACCTTTTCGCTTCTGCAAACATTTTCAGTTACATCTCCTTCCTTTCCTTGTTATCCGAGAAAGACAGGTTATTTACACCTGAATGTATCATGTGGAGAAAACTGGTAGAATCATCAATTCTAGAAGTTTCTTCTGACAGTGTACAGTTCCTGATCTAAAGGAAATAACAATACAAGAAATACTCTACTTCTAAAATGCCACCCTCGTGCCTCCTTGAAGAAAGTCTTTTCTCAAAAAGAAAAAAAAAAAAAAAAAGAAGAAGAAGAAGAAGGAAAAAATAGGAAAGATTCTAGAAAAAGTTCTTTGGTCCTAAAAGACAGAATGAGGAGTTGTTTCTCTTTTAAAACTTTGCAAACTGGTTTTATTTCAAACCTTTAGCCAAAACCCTAGAGCTATGCCAGGAAGTTGAAAATGTAATGAAGGAAAGAAATATTGTGTTCAATATTATGTTTCTGTTTCGTATTTTGCTGAATTCTGTCTATCTAACAATCTATTAGGTAGCTCACCCCGTGCAATGTCTACCTCTCTGGTGTAAGACCCTGAGTTCAATTCCTGATAATAAATAAATAAATAAATAAATAAATAAATTCATTAGTTAATTTATTAAACAGTCAAACAAAAGTGTGACTAGCAGGCATACCTTGTTTTATTTTTATTTTTATTTTTATTTATTTATTTATTTATTTTTGTCTTTTTGAGACAGGGTCTTGCTATGCAGTTGAGGCTGGCCTTGAGCTCACTTTTGTAGCCCAGGCTGGTCTCGAACTCACACCAATCCTCCTGCCTCAGCCTCCCGAGTGCTGGGATTACAGGCGTGAGCCACCATCCCCGGCTTGGCATACCTTGTTTTAATTCAAAAGAGCTGATACTGAGTATTTTTCTCCATGACTTTTTAATTTCCAAGACAAGTGAAGTGTGTATGTAATATCAACTACAAAAAGAATGTTAAAAAAAAAAAAGTAAAAGAGAGAGACAAAATATTAAGAAGATAATATTCCTTATAAAGTCAAGAAGAATTTGACCTTCAGGAATACAATTAGAGTCAATTGATTTCTTTACCTTTTTATTTTTCAGAATTTTACAGTGCTTTGTAATACTTTTGCTCTTAAAATGTGACATAACTTTGTGTAAAGTATCAAAAGATGCTGCTCATTGTTATTTCATCCCTGGTTTGAATGTGAGCCTGGGGAGCCTCTTTCTCCTTGCCACCCCCCTGTGTACCCAGAGTGTCCCCTTGGGTTACTCTTCTTCTTTTCCCCCTTCCCATGTGGGGTTCTTTCCCCTTCAGCCCCAGTCAGCTACTCAGGATCAAAGGGCCCTGGAGGCCTCTGGGATGAAAAGACCAAAGGAGAAGAGAGACATACCAGGGGCACAAAGAAAGCTCCTTAGAAGCCCATGAGGCCCTAGCATGTTAGGGCTCTGGCCTCATTTCACAGGTGACAGAAGTAAAGGCAGCAGGAGGGGCAGCCGCTCAAGGTCACAGGAGCACTGTGGAGGGGTGGAGATTAGAACCCAGGACCTGTCCTTGCAGCCTGAGCCTGCCAAGCAGCTAAGGATGCTGAGATGTGGGTGGCCGAAGCAGCAAGCACACGGGGGTACAAGGAGCCAGGCAGACAGACTCCTGATGGCTGCAGCTGGCTGGATTTTACTCAAGAAACCTGTGCTGTCTGGTGGATTTCATTCCATACCTGCAGGGAATGCTGGCAATGCACAGAAATGCCTGTCCTGGGAGAGGAGCACAAGGGAGCTGATATCGTGAATCGGGGCCTGGCCTGGGGCTGAGAAGTGGCCCTCATCCCTCAAGAGACCACCATCTGTGCTGGAAATTTTCATTTAAGAATTATGTTTCTCCCTCAAAGTCCCCAGTGTAGTTTTTTTTGTTTTGTTTTTGTGGGACCGGGGTTCAAACTCACGACCTTGCACTTGCCAGGCAGGCACTTGTGCCACGGAGCTATCTCCTCAGCCCTTATTGGTGCAGATTTTTAATAGCACTGCCCAAGCCAGAAATAAATGTACAGGCCCCAGAGAGTTGGGGCCTGTCATAAAACTGGGGAACAAAGAGCAGAGTTACCTGCAAGTTCTAGAGAGACAGAGAGAGAGTAGATATTCTAGCAGCGCAGTGCGAGGGGAACAAGCTTGGCTGCTGGCGGCTGGCCTCGGAGCTGAGTAGCCTGATGTACAGGGTCAGCGCCAAATAGACGGGGGCACAGCTCACACTGGCAGCTGCGCTCCCTACCGGTTCTTTATCCTGACTTTCTGTTTCGTCCTGTACATCCATGTAAGACTGTGGCTGTTGTAATCACCGACTTAGGCCCTGTACACAGACTCTCCCTTAACTCTGGTAAAAGCTGCGGCAACGGATGAGAATCTACTTGGTGCAATCTGCATGTCACGCGTGGGAGTCCCTAACGTGCTCAACTGCGCCCCGATATCTGGGGCAGAGCACCCCATAGGGGAGTCTGCTCAAATGTACGACCTGCTCCTTCTCGCTGTCCTTTAGAAAAACAGACTCCCTCTCTGGACCACAGAGCTCAAGGATCCATTCTCTGCGCCCATTATTCATCCAGAGCAAAGACTGCGCTGTCAAATTCCCTTGAAATCTAACATTAAGCAATATATTCATTGCTTCTGAAATGGGGACAGGGATGTTGCCACTTGGCAACCTGACCTAGAAATGATTATCACAATTATAGGTATCATGCTTTTTTTTTTTTTTTTTTTTGTCTTTTTGAGACAGGGTCTCACTATGCAGTTCAGGCTGGCCTTGAGCTCACTTTTGTAGCCCAGGCTGGTCTCGAACTCGCACTGATCCTCCTGCCTCAGCCTCCCGAGTGCTAGGATTACAGGTGTGTGCCACCATGCCCGGCTATCATGTTTTTCTTTTTATGTTTCTTTCCTCCAAATTTTCTGCAACGAGTATTTACTTTTATGAACCAGAAGGAAAAATATTAAGAAAAAATATCTAGAAGCCAATTGAATAATACACCTACCTGGAGAATCTGACAAGGGACTGAGAAGGCCCCAGTGGACCAGACAGAGCTTGGGCTCTCAGTCGGCAAGGCTGTGTGTAGTCTAAGCTATGCCTACCGACTGCGACCCTGGGGCAGGGTCCCCTGGTCCCTGTTAGATGATGTCCAAGTGTGTCTGAGTGTTAGCACAGGTGTGTGCAAACGTAGGCAGCTTACTGTAGGTGGGAGTCATCGCATCCAGGGTGATTTCCTTTAGGGTGCACCTCTCATCAGATCAAATGACCTATGGGAAGTGCTGGTGACTTTCAGGTTCATGTGTGTTCTTGAGAAGAAGCCATTCTGAGGTTGACAGAACGGCAGAGGCCCATCCAGTGAGCCACAGAACCAGCTTCAGTTATTTGGGACCTGTGCAAACTCAATCAGAAAAAAAAAAAAAAAAGAAAGAAATTGAAGCTTTGTTTTGTTTTGAGTATTACAGTTTTTTTTTTTTAAGTGATTCAATTTTAGATGTCTTTATTTTCTCTTGCTTCTAAGCTTTTTCAGACTTTAAAAAAATGATAAATCAATTAGCCCTAGGGGGCTCAGGGAGATAGCTCTGTGGCCTAAGTACCTGACTGGCAAACGCAAGCACCCGGGTTTGATCCCCAGTACTGTGTGCCATGTTGGCCCCACACTGAGCTGGCCACTAAAAGCAGGCAAATAATTCCAGTGCTGGGGAGGCTGAGACAGAAGGATCACTATGAATCTCAGCTGTATAGTGAGACACTGTACCAAGTAAATAAATAACAGATTTTAAAAAATTATTCCCAGTGCTTTTCAGCCCAAGAGCAGTCATGTAGGACAAACTTGGATCTTGAGCTAAAGATTAAGGTACTTTTACTAAAGCTCTGCAGGCAGTAAACTCCACAAACATTTGTTGTAGCTTGGTTAAATGCCCAGCACCTGGCCCAGTGGACACAGTCTGGTAAAATTCAGTAAAAAAAAAAAAAATCAGGAGACACTGCACTGAGTTAAGTTACCTCTCTCTGTCTGTCTCTCTGTTTGTGTCTCTTTCTATCTCTGTCTGTCTGTTCTGTCAGTCTCTCTCTCCTCTCTCTTCTCTCTCTGTCTCTCTCTCTGTCTCTCTCTCTGTCTCTCTCTCTGTCTCTCTCTCTTTGTCTCTCTCTCTCTCTCTCTCTCTCTCTCCCTTTCTCTCAGAAAAGACTAACACTTAGGCAGTTAGTCCCATAAACTTTAAGCATTTTCCCAGCTCACTAGGGGTTCGTTATTGCCCTTGTTTTGCCTCCTTTAAATTTTCAACTACTATGCTAGCCTAACTAACTTACTCTCTCCTGCTTTTTCCCCCTTTCCTCCTCTCTTCCTCCTCCTCTTTTCAAAGAAACTCCATGTGGAATAACTGTAGATGATGCTTTAATCTTCCTGCAGGGCTGCCACCACCATTACCCTTGGCTCTCAACTTCTTGTCTCCCGCCTCTACCCCAGCCTTCTGTCTTTCTGAAATGTCAATCTAATCCTGGCTTGTGACATCCCGGGTCACAGGAGCAGCTAACATTTACTGAGAGTTTCCTATGCTTGGCACAGTGTTAAGCATTTATTGTCCAATTTAATCCTCAAAATAAATCCCACAAAATTGTTCCCATTTGACAGAGAAGTAGGAGGAGGCTCAGAGAGGTTAAGTAAATTGTGCAGGTAAATTGCAGGTTACATTCTGAGCCTCATTCATCCCCTTAATTATATCCTCTTCCACGTTGTAGTCACAGCAGCATGATGGCAGAACACACTGGGTGTGGTGATACCTCTGTCACATGCCATCTCCCCTGTCTGCAATGTTCTTATCTACCTATCAGTCAGATGATCCTCTCCATTGTGGAGATTTCCCAGACCACTCCCTCTCTCTCCTCTCTTCTCTCTCTCTCTCTCTTCCTCCCTCTCCTCCTTCCTTCCTTCTGTCTGTCTTTCTTCTTCTTCTTCTTCTTCTT
>PVJA010047028.1:0-14851 GCA_004027025.1 Myocastor coypus
TTCTTCTTCTTCTTCTTCTTCTTCTTCTTCTTCTTCTTCTTCTTCTTCTTCTTCTTTTTCTTCTATTGACTGATACTAGATCTTTTAGGGTTTTTATCTTCCTAATTAAGCTTTGGTAATTTGTGTAAATCTGGAATCTACCCATTTATTTTGTATTTTCCGTTTTTTAGCGTATGTGTTGGCATAACCGCTACTGATGATTGTCTGGAATTCTGCAGAAATTTTCCCTTTCCTTCCTCATTGCACAGATCTTGCTTTTTCCTTGATTTGATGTTCTGAACTAAAGGGTTGTTCATATTTTTAATCTTTCAAAGAACCAACTCTTTCATTCATTGATTCTTTGTATTGTTTTTCTCTACATTAAATTAATTTTTGCTCTGGCATTCGTAATTCCTTTCCTCATATGACCTTTTCATATAGTGTGTTCTTTTTGTAAAACCTTGATATTCAACATCAGGGTTTTTTATTGAAGTTCACTCTGTTTTTCTTCTGTGAGAATTCATCACTATCAGTGTCTCTCATAGTAATGTTTTGATTGCATCCCATAAATTCCAGTGTGTTGGATTGAGATTATTCTTTAATTGTAGAAACTCTCTAATTTCTCCTGTTCTCTCTAATTTCTCCTGTTTTGCATTTTGAAAGTGTTTAACTCAACATTGCATTAAGAAAGCCAGGCATGGTGTCACAAACCTATAATCCCAGCACTTGGGAGGCTGAGGCTGGAGGATCAATGTGAGCTTGAGACCAGCCTGGGCTACAAAAGTGAGCTCAAGGCCAGTCTGAACTGCACAGTGAGACCCTGTCTCAAAAAGACCAAAAAAAAGGTCTCAACATTGCATTAAGAATTGAACAATTGCAATACAAGCAATTTAATGGCTAAGAAGATGTCTACTAATTTTTCTTCCTGGTACTAGGGAAAAAAAACCCAGGACATTCTCACTGAACTACATGTTCAACATCATTTGTTTGTTTGTTTCAAAAAATCATGTGTTTGGTTTTTTTGAGAATAGTTCTCACTATGTAATTCAAGCTGGGCTCAAATTTGGGAGGTCCTCCTGCCTCAGCTTTCTGAGTGCTGATTGCAGGCATATGCCACCATGCTGGGCTTATCTTCTTGAGAGAGAATCTCAGTAAATTATCTTGCTGAGCTGAAGCTTGTCATCTTTCTGCTAAAGCCTCCGAGAGTGCTGGCACTGCAGTCATGCATCATCACACAAAACTCTACTCTTTTTTACCTTGCTTTGGGGGACTTTGATGGCCAGTTCTATACAGTAAAACAATGGTGGAGAAATGTCTTTAGAGAAGAAAAATTATGATCCCTCACGCTCCAGGAACACAGATGTCTGCACGCATTTAGGTAGGGAACTTTCCACTTGCCCATGCCCACAAGATACTTCCCCACCTGGAGTCCAGCAAAAGGTGCTTGGACATACTTTTGCAGAACCCAGACCCAGCATCTCCTGTGGAACCCTACAGCAAATTTCCCTGCAAAGAGGCTTGGTTCAGACTCTCCCAGCTAATCCAGGAGCTGAACATCTTGCTACAGAAGCACAGCAGTTTCACATCCATGAGCAGGTGCTAGAAGAAGCAGAGCACAACAGTCAGATATATCTGGACAGCCAGTATATCTGAACAGGTTCCAACTTGGTTGACCTGGACATGAATTTCAGTAAGTGCTAACCACATAACTTCACCAGAGCTCTACATCACAGGGCAAAGGACAGTGGGATACAAAATGACAAAGAGAAGAAGCGAGATGCAATCTGAGGCCCCAAGCCCACACATAATAAATGCAGCGGACACTAACATAGAAGAAACTGGGAATCAAACAGCTGAAAACTCAGAATTAACAGCATCTAAAATAAAGAAACAAATGCAGACATGGATAAAGGAAATGAGATCAGAAATAACCACTGAAGAAAAAAAGAAATACATGAATTAATAGTCTGACATAAAAAAATAAAAATGTGGAAAAGTATACAGGAAATGAGAATAGAAATAACCTCTCAAGTAAAAAAACAAAAAAAAAAGAAATCTCTGAATTAATAGCATCTAAAGTAAAGGATCAACTGCAGAAAGGTCGAGAGGAAATCAGATTAGAAATAATCTGTGGAGTAAAAAAAAGGATGGATAACTTTAATGAAAGAATTAAATACTTCCAAAGAAGACATTGATAAAAAAAATTAGAAGAGAAAAGAAAAATTATGGAATCTTTGAATGAGCAATATAAGAAAGAAATAGATCACATTAAGCAGTTTGAAAGAGATAAACAGGACAATAAAATCTCAATCACAAGCTGGAACCATATGAACTAAAGTGAAGATTGAGTTTCAGATCTTGAAGACATAGTCACAGCTAGTGAAAAGGCAAGAAAGAATTTCTTAAAAACAAACAAGAAGCAGGAAAAAATAATTTAACATCCGTAAGATGAAGCAAATATGAACAACATGAGACTAGTAGGCATCAATGAGAAAGAAAGAGTCAATACAAATGATACAAAAAGACTATTGGCAGGCCAAGGTGATAGCTCAGTTGAACAAGTGCTTCCCTGGCAAGTGCACGGTCCTGAGTTCAATCCCCACTTCTGCAATAAATGGAATGGAATGGAATGGAATAGAATAGAATAGAATAGAATAGAACAGAACAGAACAGAACAGAACAGAACAGAACAGAACAGAGTAGAATATTGGCACAATTAACAGCAGAAAAATTCCTAAATATGAGAAAACTACCTAACATTCAGTAACTGAGGCATACAGAACTCCAAGTACCATCAGCCCAACTAAAAACACACCTAGACATGTAATAGTCAAGATCCCAGAAATCCAGCTAAACAAGATACTAAAAGCCACTAGAAAAAAAGAAACAGTTTACATTTAAAGGAAAACCCATCAGAACAGTGCCAGATTTCTTTTCACAAACCATGAAGTCAAGAACGGCATAGAACAGGGTACTTCAACTCCTCCATGAAAATAAATTACAGCCCAGACTGCTATATCTGGCAAAACTCTCTTTCAAGTATGAAGGGGAAGTGAAATACTTCCATGGCAAAGAACAACTAAACAAATTTGCAATGACAAAGCCACACCTACACAGACTATTGGAAAATATATTTAAAAAGGACCAAAATGATCCAAACTCCATGAATGAGAACAGAAAGAACTCACCAAATAGGACAAACAATTAAATATAGAAGAAAAAGGGGAAAACAATAGTAGATAAAAAAATGTCAAATGTAAGTCAATACATTTCAGTTATAACCATCAATATAAATGGACTTAATTCGCCAATAAGAAGAAACAGACTGGCACAGTGGATTAGGAAACAAAATCCAACAATATGCTGTATACAAGAAATGCAACTAAATCATAAAGAAATTCATAGGCTGAAAGTCAAAGGAAGGAAAACAATACAACATGCCCCAGCACCTCAGATAAAAAGCAAGGGTAGCAACCCTGTTTTCAGATAGTCTGAACTTCAAACCAAAATTGATCAAATGAAATAAAGTTGGTCTTTACATCCTGGACAGGGGAAAAATTCAAGATGAAGAGGTAATACCCATAAATATATACACACTCAACATGGGAGCACTGAGCTATATAAGACAAATCTTAATGGTCATGGAAAATCTAATATCCAATTCCACAATCCTAACTGGAGACCTTAACATCTGTTTATCCTAAAAAGATAGGTCTAGCAGACAAAAAATTAGCAAAGAAGTACCAGAACTGAAACAGAACTTGGGACACCTGTACTTAGTGGACATATACAGAATGTTCCATCCAAACACTTCTGAATACACATTTTTTTAGCTACAAATAGAACATTTTCTAAAATAGGCCACATATTAGCGCATAGATCATGCTCAAGTATATGCAAGAAAACAGAAATTATGCCATGTATATTATCTGACCACAGTGCAATGAAACTGGAAATAAATGCAAAATAAACCACAAAAAACAGAAATATATGGAAATTGAATAACATACTCCTCAGCAACAAATGAATTACAGAGGATAATAAAGAAATTAAATAATATCTATATCTATAGCTTAATGAAAATTCAAACACAACCTCCCTGAATTTATGGGATGCAGAGAAAACAGTTGTTACTGGGAAATTTATACCTCTGAGTTCACACATTAAGAAAATAGAGAAGGAACAAATAAATACCATAATGCTGCACCTAGGTCATCTAGAAAAGGAAGAGCAAACCAAACCCAAAGCCCAAACACAGGCGGAAACCATCAAGATTAGAGCAGAAATTAATTCAATTGAGACAAAGACAACAACACAAAGAATTAATGAATCAAAAAGCTGGTTCTTTGAAACATTAAACAAAATTCTTAAGCCCCTAGCTACCCTCATCAAAAAGAGGAAATAAAAAACCCAAATTAAAGCAATAAGGAATGAAAAGTGTGACATTATCTCAGACCCAGTGGAGATCCAGAAGATCATCTATAGCTACTTTGAGAATCTTTACTCTCACAGAATTGAAGACACAGATGAAATGGACAGATTTCTAGAAAGGTACACTTTACCAAAACTGAATCGAGAAGATATAAGAACTCTCAGTAACCTAGTAACAGCCAATGAAATACCAAAAATAATAAAAATCCTAGAGACAAAGAAAAGTCCAGGACCTGATGGATTGAACACTGAATTCTATAAGAAGTTTACAGAAGATATAATCCCAATACTCCTCAAGCTCTTCAGTGAAATGAAAAAGGAAAGAATCCTTCCAAACACATTCCTGGAGGCAAGTATTATACTTATATCAAAACCAGAGAAACATGCACCTAAAAAAAGAATATTATAGACCAATCTCTCTCATAAACATAGATGCAAAAATGCTCAGTAAAATCGTATAAAACAGAATACAACCTATCATTAAGAAGATTATTCATCATGACCAAGTAGGATTCATCCAAAGGAATGCAAGGATGGTTCAACATATGTAAATCTATACATGTAATACACTATTCCAATATAGCCAAGTCCAAAAATCACATGGTTATCTCAGGTGATCCAGGAAAGGATTTTGACAAAGGCCAATACTCATTCATGCTCAAATTTCTATAGAAAATTGGAACAGATGACCTTTACCTCGATTTGATAAAAGCCATCTATGACAATCCAACAGCAAACATAATTCTGAATGAGGAAAAACTTAAATCTTTTACTCTCAGATCTGGTACAAGACAAGGATGTCCTCTATCACCACTCCTATTCAATATAGTTCTGAAATCATTAGCTACAGCCATTAGATAAGAGAGAGAAATAAAAATAATAAAAATAGGTAAATAATTTAAATTATATTATTTGCAGGTGACATGATAATTGACTTGCAAGACACAAAATCTCCACCAAGAAGCTACCAGAATTAATACACAAATTCAGTAGCATAGCAGGCTAGACGTCAAAACACAAAAGTCAATAGCATTCCTTTACTCAGGTAACAAACACACTGAGAGAGAAATTAGACAAATAATACCTTTTATAATAGCACCATGGAAAATGAAATACTTAGGAATTAACCTAACTAAAGAAGTAAAATATCTGTTCAATGAAAATTACAGTACTCTCAAAAAAGAGATCCTAGAAGATTTCAGAAAATGGAAGGATATTCTCTGCTCTTGGATAGGAGGAACCAACATTGTGAAGATGGCCATTCTCTCTAAATTGTTATACAAATTTAATGCAACTTATATCAAAATACCATCAACTTACCTCACAGACCTAGAGAAGTCATTCCTAAAACTTATTTGGAACCAGAAAATACCTAGAAAGGCAAAGACAATTCTGGGCAACAGGAGCATTACAATTCCTGACCTAAATTTATACTTTAAAGCTACAATGATAAAATCAGCATGGTATTGGCAAAAACAAAATGGATTTGAGGATCAGTGGAATAGATTAGAAGATGCAGAAGCAAATACAAACATACTCAGCCACCTTATCTTCAACAAAGTGACCAAACATGTTTATTGGAAGAAACATAGCCTCTTTAACAAATGGTGCTAAAAAATTAACTTTCTACATGTCAAAAACGAAAACTTGACAGAAGGTCTATCACCATGCACTAGACTAAACTCAAAATTGATTAAAGTTCTAAATATTAAAACAGAAACACTAAATCTCCAGGAAGAGAAAGTAGGTGCAAATCTTGAAGACAATGGTGTATGCAAATAGTTCATGGTCAAAAATAAAAATGCACATGTAACACTGGAAGAATCCACAACTGGGATTTCCTCTTGCTGAGAAGTTTTGGCGTGTCAAAAGAAATTACCAACACAGTGAAAAGACAACCCACAGATTTCTTTTATTTGCTTTCCTTTCTTTTTTTTCTTTTTTGAAGGAAAGAAAGGTTTATTTAGCTCACATTTACTGGAGTTGTCAATCCATATTCACCTGGCTCCAAGACAGAGTGGCACATGGCAGAGAGCAACTTTCCATGGACCAGGCAAACAGCAAGAGGACAAAGGGAGTGGCAGCAGCTCAGTCAGCTAGCTACATGGTAATGCAAATTATCTATCCCAGGGCAAGTGCAGTACGAACACCCACAATAATCACAAGGTCCAGGAATGCCATCCCCCCGACTGCATGAGACTTTGTGAGGACTAGACACAAATCATAACAGCTGGTCATTCCTTAAAATGTTCTACTCTGATCTCCTCCACAACTCTGACAACACATTCCTCTGATAGGTGAGAAAACCAAAACTGCCAGCAGTACTTTTTCTCACCTCACATAGCTTGAGGTGGAAGAGCTGGCATCTGAAACCAGATGCAACTGACCCCAGACTCTTTCTACTAGGATATACTGTTTCCAAGATGACTGCTTCTTCAGTATGTAAGAGAAAGTCTTTTACAGAAAAACTAACAGGGAAGTCTTCTCTTTCACTCTGTTAAAGATAAGCATCTTCCTGGGAAAAAATAGGAAGGTTTGATTATGGAAAGTATCTGTTAATGAGTGAGGAACATAATCCACAAATCATGCTTAAATCTAATCAAGCTCCAGTTGTAAATTACTTTTTTTGGTACATTTAATAAGAAATAACAATATAATAGTTTCAAAACATGTTAGTAGTACTTTCGCAATAATTGACACACTGCATATTGTTGTCTTCATAGTAGTTATACAGAGCATAGGGTGTAGATATATCAACTTTTCTAATCGATATTTGTAAGGAAAGAAAAAAAGAAAAAATTTATTCTCTTTGAACTGAGAGGAAGTAGTTGTATACATAGTCCAATGTTCCATAATTTCATTGGGTTACCAGTGAAACTGGCAATGTTTGAGGCTGTTGATTTAAGCCTCTTACAGCTCACCATACTAATCTAGCTCTGCATTTTATGCCTCATAATTAAGCTCTTCCACTGGGTGATCAAGGGCAAGTTAAAGCAAGATCTGTATAACAAAACATTCATTTTTTGTATGTTCCAAGGTCAAATCCCCTCAAGATTAACTTCGGAAACATGTACAGTGCTTTGTAAAACTGTTGTCATTGTCAGCCATTGGGATGAGCCATGGCCATTGCTTGACCAGTTTGCTTTCTGTGAAAGCCTGAATGTTTTTCTATAGGTGACTCTCCTTAGACACACTATAGTTCATTTATCCCTTTCCTCTGAGGTCCCATAATCTCCTTGACCAGAAAATTTGGGACACCACTGAGTTATAGAATGTTACAGGGGCCCAGCAGGATGGCTCAGTGGTCTAAAGCACCTGCTTAGGAAAGCTTAGGCCACTGCAGGGATCGCGGTTCGATCCCCGGCACCTCATGCTGTGCCATCCCTGCCTTCAGGGCAGGCTGAGCTGGCCATAAAAACAAATAAGCAAACAAAAGTCCTGAAACAAGAAAAATAAATAAATAAAATTCTTAAAAAATTAAGAAAGAATGGTACAGCACAGGTTCTCTTATGTCCTGAGTCCTCACTGACCTTGAAGGGCTAGGGCTAAAATGTGACACCCCACAAATTTTGAAAAAAAAAATCTAATAAGTATTCAGACAAAGGTCTTCTCTCTAGAATTTATAAAGAAATAAAAAACATGAGGGTGCCAAAATTCAAAGACCCAATCCAGAAATGGGCATCCAAGATGAACACACATTTCTCAGAGGAAGAAATACTAGAAGCTTATAAATACATGAAGAAATGTTCCACATCGCTAGCCATCCACAAAATGCAAATTAAGGCCCACACATAGATACCTTCTCACGCCAGAAAGAATCACTATCATAAAGAAATCAACCCACAGCCGGGTGTGGTGGTGCACACCTGTAATCCCACCACTCAGGAGGCTGAGGCAGGAGGATTGGTGCGAGTTCAAGACCAGCCTGGGCTACAAAAGTGAGCTCAAGGCCATCCTGAACTGCATAGCGAGACCCTGTCTCCAAAAGACTAAAAAAAAAAAAAAAAAGGAAAAAAGAAATCAACCTACAACAAATGTTGGAGAGGCTGTAGGGAAAAAGCAACACTTCTCCACTGCTGGTGGAAATGCAGACTGGTGCAACCATTATGAAAATCTGTGTGGTGGCTCCTTAAAAAATTCAGGCTGCAAATCCCATTCAATGCAGTGATCCTGCTGCTGGCAAACTTCCCAGAAAAACTGAAAACATCGTATCATAGTGATGTTGGTCCATGTATGTTTATAGCAGCACAATTTGTGATAGTCAAATCTTGGAAATGACCAAAATGCCCATCATCTAAAGAATGATTGAAAAAGAAGTGGTGTTTTTATACTTAATCTTAGTCAAAAGGCCGAGAAGCGATAAGATGTGGTGTTTTTATACAACTGAATATTACCCAGCTATAAAGAATCAGAAACTGGAAGAATTCTTATATAAGTGAATATATCTTGAAGTTATAAGTGAAATAAACCAGATATACATATGTAAATATCATATAGTCTCCCTACTGTAAGAACACAAAAGAAGAAATAAAAGTGGAAAATCATAACACAGCTGAATGGATATCAAGAACTTAAGGATTAAACAATGGAGAGACAGCAAGCAGAAGAGTTAGGAAACATGGCAAGGGCAAAACCATGCACTTATATACACAGGATGAATTAGACAATGGTCATAAGTATCTCCATCAGATTTTTGGCATTCCAAGTAGCAATTTGTAAGTCTAAAATCATGCTTGGAAAGCCTGTCATTCTGATCTTTTCGATGGTGCTGCTTCTAATGTACTCTCTCTCTCAAGTAAATATTTCTTTTAAAAGAAAACAAAAAGAGTAATTGAAAGCCGGGCGTGGTGGCTCACGCCTGTAATCCTAGCACTCGGGAGGCTGAGGCAGGAGGATTGGTGCGAGTTCGAGACCAGCCTGGGCTACAAAAGTGAGCTCAAGGCCAGCCTCAACTGCATAGCGAGACCCTGTCTCAAAAAGACAAAAAAAAAAAAAAAGAGTAATTGAAGAGAGTAAGAGACAAGAAGAAATGCCATAGGATTGACCAGCTACAATTTTGTATATGCTTAGATTTCTAAATGTATGTGTAACAGTTTTTTTTTAAGTTCCATCTTACATGGATTTATTAGACTATCAATTATTGATGGAAAATTTGAGTTCCATGTTGTCTAAGGCATTTAACATTCAGAAAAAATCAGTGATGTTCAGCTCAAGTACTTATGTTATGGAGTAATAGTATCACTAAGCTTCTCTTCTGGAGGGTTTAGAACTTAAGTTTACACAACAAAAATTAGAGAAAAAGAAAGGCTAAAAGGATAGCCAATATGTTGTCCCTAGGCCTTCAAGTTCACTGAGGACTCTTGACATAAGAGAATCTGTACTGAAACATTCTATGAGTCAGTGGTGTTCCAAATTTTCTGTTCAAGGAGATCATGGGACCACACAGGAAAGGGATCGATGATGTATAGTGCATTTAAGGAGGATTACCTAGAGAGAAAACATTCCCTCAGGCTTTCACAGAGTGCAAACTGGTCAAGCAATGTCCATGACTCATCCAGATGGCTGACATTAACAAAAGTTCTACAAAATGCTGTACCTGGTTTCAAGGTAAATCCTAAAGTGATTTAGCTAACCTTGTGAGCTACACAAGTTACAATTTTTTGTTATATAGATCTTGCTTCAACTTGGTCTTAACCATTCAGCAAAAAAGATTAACCATGAGGTATGAAAAGTAAAGCCAGATTAGTATTTTGAGCTGTAAAGGCTCAAGTCAATAGATTCCAACATCGCCAGTTCTGCTGATAACCCACTACTATTATGGAAGATTTGACTATGCATACAACTACTTTCTGTTAGTTCAATGAGAAGAAATATTTGTACCAATAGTGTTCAGAAATGTTTTCATGTCTGCATCTTTTACTCTGAACAACTACTATGAAGACAATAATATGTATTATATTATTCCAGCTGTCCTACTAACGTGTTTTGAAACTGTCTCACTTTTATTTCTAATGAAAAGTAATAAAAAATAGGATACCAAAAAAAAGAAAGAAATATACAAGATTTGGTTGCATAACAAAAATGTTCTGGAATTAAATAGTGATGATACTAGCATAATACAATGTAAATACTAAAGCATTTTGAACTGTACTTTTTTAAAGGCTCATTTATTGATATGTAAGTTATGTCTCAATAAAACCCATTAAATTCCTATTCAACTATAGTAGGCCAAGAATACATAAAACACATCTAAAGAATTTTAATTTGCAAATATACTAACCATCGGAATAGAGATATAGCTCAGTGTCACAATCTCGTGCCTGGAAGCTCAAGGCCCCACATTTGGTCCCCAGTACCACAAAAGAAAAGGAATCAAAAATATTTTTTAGGGCCCGGAAGGATGGCTCAATGGTCTAAAGCCCCTGCTTAGGAAAGCTTGGGCACCTGCAGGGACCGCAGTTCAATCCCCTGCACCATATGCTGCACCAGCCCTGCCCTCAGGGCAGGCTGAGCTGGCCATAAAAATAAATAAACAAACAAACAAAATTTCTGAAACAAGAAAAATAAAATAAAATAAAGGGGGCTGGGCAGATAGCTCCGAGGCACAAGTACCTGCTGGGCAAGTGCAAGATCATGAGTTCGAAGCCTGGTCCCACAAAACAAACAAACAAACAAACAAAAAGTATTTTTTAAAAAAGATACTAATCTTCTTGAAAAAAGGACCTTGTCTTATTTCTGAAACTAGGGTATGGTGACCACTTACTATATGCTTTGAAAACTGACAGACAAACTCATGCATACACTTAGTCTTTTTTTTTTTTCAATTTTTTTATTGTTTAAATTTAACAATGGTTATATAACCACTTAGTCTTTACTGAAGGTAGTACACTATTTTCTAGTCACTGTGGCAAAAGTACTGTTAGCTCATAAATTCATTCTTATTTAGAAATAAAAGGGAAAATACTTATTTTATGTTATGATAAGTAAGTCAAACAATATCAACATATTTTGGGCAGAGACAAAAAGCAAAATTCCACTAATCAAAGATGACTACTCGTAACATTTTGTAGCACATCCCTACATAATTTTTTTTATAGTACACACTCCACAAATATATTTAGAAAAATGTATAGCAACACCATATAGTTCATAAGTTGTTCTTTATACTTTACAGTTTGGTATGTGGAGTTTCATATTAGATGATTCATCATTATTTTTAAATATTAATTGAAATATAGTATCTATATTTACAAGTATGCAAATCATAATACAGTTCAACAAATTCTCACAAATTCAAGAGATCCATGCAGCCACTGCACAAATGAAGAAAAAAATACTTTTTCATCACACCTAAATCACCTCCTCCTGCCTCTTTTCAGTTACTGTTTCCTCAAGGGAAGTCATTACCCTGACTTCCAAAACTATACATCAGATTCTTGTGTTTTAAAAAGTGACAAATTGCATTTGGCCCTGATAGAGGGAGTCCTTTCCTCCTAAGACCTCTCCTTTACACCAAAGGACCAGACAAATACAGCAAACATAGATTAGATTACTGAGAAAAGGCAAAAGAACAAAGCACACAGAGGAACACTGGGATTAGAAAAACAACACAGAAGTGAGTCTGTGGGTTTATTGCTGCATGTGTATGCAGAACAGTGTGGTGCAGAAGCCTCCAACCCAAAATTGCCACCAACCACAAAGCTCCAAAGAAAGGTTGTTTCCTCTTAAAGGATTATAGAAAAAAAATGAACAAATAATATGAAACTTCTGTCAATGTCCCCTGTAATACAAATAAACATCAAAGGAAAATATATAGTCTAGCAATCTACCACCTCCCCTGCTGTCTTAGTTACTCTTCTCTCATTGCTGGGACAAACACCTGACACTCAAAATGAGAAAAGGAAAGGTTTATTTAGCTCACAGTTATTGGAGGTTTCAGTCCATATTCCGCTGGCTCCAAAGCAGACTGGCACATGGCAGAGGGCAACCTTCCATGGCAGCCGGCAGAAAGCAAGAGCACTGGAAGAGCTAGCAGCAGCTCAAGCAACTAACTTCTCCTCCTACCTTACATTGAAATGCAAATCACCTGCCCCAGGGGAGGGGCAGCATCCATTTCCACAATAATCAATTACAAATTCCAGAAGCTGCCCTATGACTGCATTAGGCTTTGGGGCAACACCTATACCCAAACCATAACACCTGTAGTATCAGTAGGGCTGAACAAAGGAGGTGGAGGTCACCTATACTATCTCACCTTTATCACACAAACACAGGTAGTTGTGTTCCACTTTTTATTCCCATTGCATTCACAGAGCCAAGAAAAGAGGTACTTCCATTCTCTACCTGATGGAAATTGATTGGTGGCAATCTGATTCCTCTACTGGGGTAGTGTTAACAGGACACAATGAAGACTGTTTTGCATGTCTTAATACAAAACAGCAAATGATTTGCCTTTTTAATCTGCCCAGGTGGAATAGTGGGTTAGAGTGGACAGTTGGTCTTCCATTCCTGATACAGCACAAAATAATTATACTCCAGTGCTGTTAGAGAAACCAACAAGGGCCAATAACAAGGTAAGACGCCACCATCAATTCAATAGTTATAAGTCTTACCAAGGTTCTGAGAAGTCTGCTCTGCACCCTACAGTGTCAGTGGGCCCAGAAGGTAAAGGAAATCCTCCACTACTACATCAATGAGACTAAATGAGGTAGTATAAGGCAGAATTGGCAAAGACTCCCTTTTTACACTATCTACTGTCAGTGAGAAGTTGAGCAATCGCATTCCTCTTTCTACCATGAGACTAAAACAAATGGTACCAATTATGAGTAATTTTCATCTCTACCATTCCAACTTATACAAGAACTCCAGTGAAAGGAGACAGCTAGGCAATGCTTCCTATCCCTGCAGAACTGCTAAATAATGATTGAGTGGGAGTCTGAGCATCACCAGGAGAACTCTGTCCAAAACATCATCTTAAAGATTCATAGTAAACCATACTCTGTAGGCTAAACCAAAACATGGTGACTCCCTGTTATAATGGAAGATTTGTATCTGATAAATTCTTCTAACATAATGATCAAAATGTCCAAGATTGAATAAAAAAATTACTTCTCATGGACAGGAAATATCCAGCATAGAGCTGAGGAGATAGCCCAACTGTATGATGCCTGCCTGGCAAACGCCAAGTCCTGAGTTGGATTCCCAGTTTAAAAAACAAAAACATTCAAAGGCAAATCTCCAGCATAAATGAAAAACCACAATCAACAGCAGCCAACACCAAGATGATACTAGAACTATCTGAAAATAATTGTAAGAGAAGTACTATAAAAATGCTTCATCAAGCAATTATAGAATCACCTTAAAATGATCAAGCCCTATGGAAGTTATGTAAAAAGAAATTATAGCACTATAATTGCAACAGTTGGAGTTAAATAAAAACTTGATAGAAGGGCTCAGTAGTGGAGTAAACATGACAGAAGATATAGTCAGTGAATGGGAGGGGAGAAAAACTGTAGAAATTGCCTAATCTGAACAACAGAGATAGAACAAATGAAAAAAAGTTTCACGGGCCTGTGGGACAGTAACACAAGAGATCACTTTGTTTTTCAAGAACACAGGATGAGTATTTCAACACGGTCTGGCCTACAGCACATGAAGGTCAGTACACAGAGATAAACCCTCTGCGAAGTGGCTGTTGAGTGCTGCTTTTACAGCAGTTACAAGCCTGTTTCATTGAGGGGCAGGGCTGAAAGCTTGCTCTGCATTTGCTTGCCTAACTTCTTTATCTGTTTACTTCCATAAAACAAAGAGAAAATGAGACTAATTATTCAAAAAAATAACATGACTATCTTTTACAAGTTTGATAAAAGACATAAATGTAGGGGCTGGGTAGATAGCTCCGTGGCACAAGTGCCTGCTGGGCAAATGCAAGGTCGTGAGTTCAAACCCCAGTCCTGCCAAAAAAAGACATAAATGTATGTATAGTTTCAAGAAGCTGAGCAAACTATGGATAAACCAAGGGAAATCCAAATCAAAGAACAACATAACTAAGCTTCAGAGCATCAAACATAAAAATATCTATAAAACTACTAGAAACAAAATGACATACTAGATATCATAACTCATAATCTGCACTCATGGAGTAATGTGCCAATCTGAAAAGCAGTGCATGAAGTTTTTAAATATTTAATTATATGTTTGTAACATATATTAATTGCGTTAATATTGGAGAACTGGTACATATTGTATTAGTTACTTTTTGCTCATTGCTGGGACAAATACCCAACACTCAAAATGAAGGAAGGAAAGGTTTATTTAGCTCACAGTTCGTAGAGGTTTCAGTCCATATTCAGCTGGCCCAAGGCTGAGTGGAGCAGGGCGGAGAGCATCCAGTTCATGGCGGCGGAACAGCAACAAAATGGCGGCAGAGGTAGCCAACCAA